>CM019709.1:2477113-2632113 GCA_009760885.1 Achatina immaculata | reverse complement strand
TCAGATGATTATTTTCATTATCTAGACAGGACTAAAATTATCTAGATCTAAATTTTTTAAAAATCTAAATTGGCAACACTGAAATCAGTTCTACACTGGCACTAGATGGCTACGTTTATCTCACAGGAAATGCTACAGTGTTACTATTTTGAAGAAAAGTTCATTGTGTAGAGAAGTACAAGAAGCATGCCTGATCTGGACATGTGTAAGTCAAGTTATAAACCGGGTTGATAATTCAAATTTCGGGTTACAAAACTAATACTCCTTTCCACATAATGACCTGTATTTGAACATAGGAAAGATGGCAAAATTGATTTCATCTCTCTACTCCACATACTGAAATAATAAACAATGTTTTGTTGGAATAAAAAAAAATACCACAACCGCAAACAAAACGTAACAGTGCCTGTCCTGTGATGGTTCACAAGTCCCCTTGCGCTTCAAGTGTGCCTCTCATTGCAGGTCGTGCCAGCCTGCACTCCCAGCTCTCTCAGTCTAAGCAGCCATGTCCGCATGCTGATCTGGAAGTCCCCCATTCTGCCTCTCTCTCTGAGCGCGTTAACAATTTCAGCTCGATCCAGTGCGATAATTGCAGAGCCGGCCAGCCTATCAGCTCTTTCATTTCCCTGCATGGCGGCGTGGCCAGGGACATAGATGAAGGTGACTCTGCCAATCGTTGATTTCTTCAATGTCTCAAGCCGCTGCCTGCCTACAGAACCTGACTCGACCTTCCGGATCATACTCATCGAATCATTTAGTATGAAGACACTGGCGCAGCCTTGTGACTCCAACCAGATGAAGGCTTTCGTCATCGTCATCACATCCATCGTCATACTGCTTGTGGTCATAGCGAAGGCACCGCTGTCTTCCTGGATTTTTCTGCCTGATGAGAGTTCTGCGAATACCCATGTACTCCTTTGATATCGTACAACGGACCCATCTGTGTACATCGCAGCATCTGTGTACATCGCAGCATCTGTGTACACTGCACCATCTGTGTAAATTGCAGCATCTATGTACATCGCAGCATCTGTGTACATCGCAGCACCTGTATACATCGCAGCATCTGTGTACACTGCAGCATCTGTGTAAATTGCAGCATCTGTGTACATCGCAGCATCTGTGTACAACGCAGCACCTGTCTCACTGGAATTTCACGGATGAGGACGTTGACCCCCCAGGGGTCACAAAAAGTGGGATCCTGCTTCATGGTCCTCGTGTCTCTCTGGCCAGGGGTTGATGTTGTTAAGTTCACAGACCTGCTTGATGACATTTTCTGCACGACCCATCCATGATTTGGCCCGCTTTAGCCTGTCAGCCTTTTTATCTGAGGAGCTCTTGACGTAGTGGGTGCTCCTTGTCTGCGCGTATCTCGAGGTAGGCAGGCGTCCTCCAGATCTTGCTCCTGTGATTCATGGTGGGGAGATGAAGGCGATTACAGAACGGGTGTAGTCAGTTACTGTGCACTGAAGAGATAACCAACCAACCAACCAACTAGCCAACCAACCAACCAACCAACCAGCCAACCAACCAGCCAGCCAACCAACCAACCAGCCAGCCAACCAACCAGCCAGCCAGCCAGCCAACCAACCAACCAACCAGCCAACCAACCAACCAACCAACCACCTAGCCAGCCAGCCAACCAACCAACCAACCAACCAACCAATCAACCAACCAAATTATAGTAATTTTTTTTTGTTTAGATTCCTCGCAAAAAAATGTTTGCTAAATATTGCTATACTTACCATTGTATGGTGATCCCAGTGCCAGAAAACATACAATCAGACTAGAAAATGAGCACATTTCTGTGTATGACGGTTGGTTTTTTTTTTTTTTAACAGAAAATCTACATCCCCAGTTTCTGCGAAGAAAATTAAAAAAGATTTATACGTGGCCGAAAAAGGACTAAAATAAAATCAGGCAATTAATAACCTGCATAAAACTGTAGCTAAAACACATACAGAAATATATGTGGCACTGCTTTAAGTGTTTGATGATGCTAAATCTGGATTCCCCCTTCCCGGACTGTCCTCAGTTGTTCTCTCCTCCCCCCCCCCCCCCCCCCCCCCAGATTTTAGCTGCAGCCTCAGGCCAAATCCTCGTGGTGAAGTCCGACGACGCTGGCGTGCAAGATCTTATGGTATGTTCGGAGAATCCATTCCGGCAAGAACATTCCATTCATTCATTCATTCATTTGCATGTCCCTTGCGGAACTTTGCCTCCCAAACAGCACTCCTGTAGGCCTCTCGGTTGTGAGCAAGATGGCCTGCTGCTGTTGCATCCATTTCCAGATCGTCAACGATGTCTTGCAGCCATCTTCGTCTTGGTCTTCCTCTTTTTCTTTTTCCCATTATGTATCCTTCCAATACGGTCTTCTCTAAAGACATTCCACAGAACTGAAATCCTTGGCACAGTAAGAGAACACACTTTTGTAGGATTAGACCTCGAAAAAATAGTAGACAAAACACTTTAGTGAGACGTGAGAGAAAGAAAACTCGCACCTGGGATTCGAACTACGGACTCTGCTAGGACGACCAGCCGTCTAGCCATGAGAGAACAGCGCACTTACGAACTGCGCTAACTTGCACCTCCAAAAAAAAAAAGGTGTTTGAAAGCGAATTATACAAAAGTGTTCCTGAAACTATACCTGAAACTAACTTCATGTAAAAAGTATTCGTTCTTTTGTTGTTGTTGTTTTTGTTATTTTTGCTGTACAAGTACCCACCAGACATAGCAGTTTTTATCTGTTATCGTATTTAAGACAGCTAACTTCCTGTATTACAAACAAGCGTAGCCAGTCTGCATACCTTTAAACTCTGAAACATAGATTTCTTGTACTGAGAAAGGGCTGATTTGATAAGATTTACAACAGCAACAATAAATTATGCTTAAAAATTATTTTAAATTAGCTAGTTTTAATTTGAAAATATCTAGATTTATAGCTAATATCAGATGATTATTTTCATTATCTAGACAGGACTAAAATTATCTAGATCTAATTTTTTAAAAATCTAAATTGGCAACACTGAAATCAGTTCTACACTGGCACTAGATGGCTACGTTTATCTCACAGGAAATGCTACAGTGTTACTATTTTGAAGAAAAGTTCATTGTGTACATCGCAGCATCTGTGTACAACGCAGCACCTGTCTCACTGGAATTTCACGGATGAGGACGTTGACCCCCCAGGGGTCACAAAAAGTGGGATCCTGCTTCATGGTCCTCGTGTCTCTCTGGCCAGGGGTTGATGTTGTTAAGTTCACAGACCTGCTTGATGACATTTTCTGCACGACCCATCCATGATTTGGCCCGCTTTAGCCTGTCAGCCTTTTTATCTGAGGAGCTCTTGACGTAGTGGGTGCTCCTTGTCTGCGCGTATCTCGAGGTAGGCAGGCGTCCTCCAGATCTTGCTCCTGTGATTCATGGTGGGGAGATGAAGGCGATTACAGAACGGGTGTAGTCAGTTACTGTGCACTGAAAGAGATAACCAACCAACCAACCAACCAGCCAACCAACCAACCAACCAACCAGCCAACCAACCAGCCAGCCAACCAACCAACCAGCCAGCCAACCAACCAGCCAGCCAGCCAGCCAACCAACCAACCAACCAGCCAACCAACCAACCAACCAACCACCTAGCCAGCCAGCCAACCAACCAACCAACCAACCAACCAATCAACCAACCAAATTATAGTAATTTTTTTTTGTTTAGATTCCTCGCAAAAAAATGTTTGCTAAATATTGCTATACTTACCATTGTATGGTGATCCCAGTGCCAGAAAACATACAATCAGACTAGAAAATGAGCACATTTCTGTGTATGACGGTTGGTTTTTTTTTTTTTTAACAGAAAATCTACATCCCCAGTTTCTGCGAAGAAAATTAAAAAAGATTTATACGTGGCCGAAAAAGGACTAAAATAAAATCAGGCAATTAATAACCTGCATAAAACTGTAGCTAAAACACATACAGAAATATATGTGGCACTGCTTTAAGTGTTTGATGATGCTAAATCTGGATTCCCCCTTCCCGGACTGTCCTCAGTTGTTCTCTCCTCCCCCCCCCCCCCCCCCCCCCAGATTTTAGCTGCAGCCTCAGGCCAAATCCTCGTGGTGAAGTCCGACGACGCTGGCGTGCAAGATCTTATGGTATGTTCGGAGAATCCATTCCGGCAAGAACATTCCATTCATTCATTCATTCATTTGCATGTCCCTTGCGGAACTTTGCCTCCCAAACAGCACTCCTGTAGGCCTCTCGGTTGTGAGCAAGATGGCCTGCTGCTGTTGCATCCATTTCCAGATCGTCAACGATGTCTTGCAGCCATCTTCGTCTTGGTCTTCCTCTTTTTCTTTTTCCCATTATGTATCCTTCCAATACGGTCTTCTCTAAAGACATTCCACAGAACTGAAATCCTTGGCACAGTAAGAGAACACACTTTTGTAGGATTAGACCTCGAAAAAATAGTAGACAAAACACTTTAGTGAGACGTGAGAGAAAGAAAACTCGCACCTGGGATTCGAACTACGGACTCTGCTAGGACGACCAGCCGTCTAGCCATGAGAGAACAGCGCACTTACGAACTGCGCTAACTTGCACCTCCAAAAAAAAAAAGGTGTTTGAAAGCGAATTATACAAAAGTGTTCCTGAAACTATACCTGAAACTAACTTCATGTAAAAAGTATTCGTTCTTTTGTTGTTGTTGTTTTTGTTATTTTTGCTGTACAAGTACCCACCAGACATAGCAGTTTTTATCTGTTATCGTATTTAAGACAGCTAACTTCCTGTATTACAAACAAGCGTAGCCAGTCTGCATACCTTTAAACTCTGAAACATAGATTTCTTGTACTGAGAAAGGGCTGATTTGATAAGATTTACAACAGCAACAATAAATTATGCTTAAAAATTATTTTAAATTAGCTAGTTTTAATTTGAAAATATCTAGATTTATAGCTAATATCAGATGATTATTTTCATTATCTAGACAGGACTAAAATTATCTAGATCTAAATTTTTTAAAAATCTAAATTGGCAACACTGAAATCAGTTCTACACTGGCACTAGATGGCTACGTTTATCTCACAGGAAATGCTACAGTGTTACTATTTTGAAGAAAAGTTCATTGTGTAGAGAAGTACAAGAAGCATGCCTGATCTGGACATGTGTAAGTCAAGTTATAAACCGGGTTGATAATTCAAATTTCGGGTTACAAAACTAATACTCCTTTCCACATAATGACCTGTATTTGAACATAGGAAAGATGGCAAAATTGATTTCATCTCTCTACTCCACATACTGAAATAATAAACAATGTTTTGTTGGAATAAAAAAAAATACCACAACCGCAAACAAAACGTAACAATACGGAATAATAATTGTTTCACAATGGGGGTAGGGCGGGTGAGATTCCACCTTAGAATCGTGGGTTTGAGCTGAGAATCACGTACTCGCATGATTTATTCAGTTTCTGTTCCGAACGAAACAATCATTTATCTGTTTCCAGCTCGTTTAGGACTAAAGGTAAACAGGTAAATGAAAGACCTGTGACGTATTATACACACACACACAGATAGAGGGGGGAGAGAGAGAGAGAGAGAGAGAGAGAGAGAGCCAATCAGCGTCTTTGAAAATATAGAGAGGGGTTCTTTCGTTACTGATTTCCGTACTTATTTTTTTTTTGGCAGTTGGCGACCCATAGCTAGCGTCGGGTTTGCGATCCCATAGCTGACAAGCTAGTCCCCCCCCCCCCCCCCCCCCCCCAGATTTTAGCTGCAGCCTCAGGCCAAATCCTCGTGGTGAAGTCCGACGACGCTGGCGTGCAAGATCTTATGGTATGTTCGGAGAATCCATTCCGGCAAGAACATTCCATTCATTCATTCATTCATTTGCATGTCCCTTGCGGAACTTTGCCTCCCAAACAGCACTCCTGTAGGCCTCTCGGTTGTGAGCAAGATGGCCTGCTGCTGTTGCACCCATTTCCAGATCGTCAACGATGTCTTGCAGCCATCTTCGTCTTGGTCTTCCTCTTTTTCTTTTTTCCCATTATGTATCCTTCCAATACGGTCTTCTCTAAAGACATTCCACAGAACTGAAATCCTTGGCAAAGTAAGAGAACACACTTTTGTAGGATTAGACCTCGAAAAAATAGTAGACAAAACACTTTAGTGAGACGTGAGAGAAAGAAAACTCGCACCTGGGATTCGAACTACGGACTCTGCTAGGACGACCAGCCGTCTAGCCATGAGAGAACAGCGCACTTACGAACTGCGCTAACTTGCACCTCCAAAAAATAAAGGTGTTTGAAAGTGAATTATACGGAAGTGTTCCTGAAACTATACCTGAAACTAACTTCATGTAAAAAGTATTCGTTCTTTTGTTGTTGTTGTCGTTGTTGTTTTTGCTGTACAAGTACGCACCAGACAAGGCAGTTTTTATCTGTTATCGTATTTAAGACAGCTAACTTCCTGTATTACAAACAAGCGTAGCCAGTCTGCATACCTTTAAACTCTGAAACATAGATTTCTTGTACTGAGAAAGGGCTGATTTGATAAGATTTACAACAGCAACAATAAATTATGCTTAAAAATTATTTAAAATTAGCTAGTTTTAATTTGAAAATATCTAGATTTATAGCTAATATCAGATGATTATTTTCATTATCTAGACAGGACTAAAATTATCTAGATCTAAATTTTTTAAAAATCTAAATTGGCAACACTGAAATCAGTTCTACACTGGCACTAGATGGCTACGTTTATCTCACAGGAAATGCTACAGTGTTACTATTTTGAAGAAAAGTTCATTGTGTAGAGAAGTACAAGAAGCATGCCTGATCTGGACATGTGTAAGTCAAGTTATAAACCGGGTTGATAATTCAAATTTCGGGTTACAAAACTAATACTCCTTTCCACATAATGACCTGTATTTGAACATAGGAAAGATGGCAAAATTGATTTCATCTCTCTACTCCACATACTGAAATAATAAACAATGTTTTGTTGGAATAAAAAAAAATACCACAACCGCAAACAAAACGTAACAATACGGAATAATAATTGTTTCACAATGGGGGTAGGGCGGGTGAGATTCCACCTTAGAATCGTGGGTTTGAGCTGAGAATCACGTACTCGCATGATTTATTCAGTTTCTGTTCCGAACGAAACAATCATTTATCTGTTTCCAGCTCGTTTAGGACTAAAGGTAAACAGGTAAATGAAAGACCTGTGACGTATTATACACACACACAGATAGAGGGGGAGAGAGAGGAGAGAGAGAGAGAGAGAGAGAGAGAGAGAGAGAGAGAGCCAATCAGCGTCTTTGAAAATATAGAGAGGGGTTCTTTCGTTACTGATTTCCGTACTTAGAAGACTGAACTTTTTTTTTTTGGCAGTTGGCGACCCATAGCTAGCGTCGGGTTTGCGATCCCATAGCTGACAAGCTAGCTTCAGGGTTTACCACCCACTGCTGACAAGCTAGCTTCAGGGTTTGCTACCCATAACTGACAAGCTGGCTTCAAGGTTTGCCACTAAGAGCTGGCAAGCTAGCGTCATGGGTTTGCCACTCATAGCTAACAAGCTAACGTCAAAGATTTGCCACCCATAACTGACAAGCTAGTTGTCAGGGTTTAACACCCATAGCTGACAAGCTAAGCGTCAGGGTTAGCAAACCACAACTGGCAAGCTAGCGTCAGGGTTAGCAAACCATAGCTGACCAAGACCCTGTCCCACCTCTCTCTTGGTACATACAGTAGCAGACCTAGCCAGGGGTCACCACTGTCCTCATGGTGGTGGAGTCTGCTAAAGCAGCACTGCACACTCCTTGCTTTTGGCTCAGGGACTCAGGGACAGACAAGTTAGTGGTCATGACCCGCTCCCAAGCCGGGTCTTCATCTGCGTCCATCTCACATTTCAGCTGTAACAGTTAGAAGTTGCTTCATCTTGTTCCGCTGAGTGTCCAGAGTGAGGCCCGGTAGGTGTGTGTGTGTGTGTGTGTGGTTAGACTTTATTTACCTGTACAAAACGCACCCAGTTTTATCTGAAACTACTACTACTACTTCTACTACTATTACTACTACTACTACTACTTCTACTACTACTACTACTACTACTACTACTACTACTACTACAAAAATGTAGGCTCATTGCTGCAGATAAAGTTCGCCTCCATCCCTCTCTGTTCCTAATCTTCCCTCTCCAGCTGGGGCGTCATCTGTTCAGTTCACTGTTCTTCCTAGCTCTTCATTCTCCTCTGCTGGTATTCTTCTTAGGATCTTGCTCTCAAAGACCTGCAACTGATCCATACATGACGGCTGGTCTTATCATGGTTTTGTAGATTGTTATTTTGGTGTTTTGGGACAGGATTGTGGATTCTACCAGGTGGTGATTCAGCGGGAGATTTAGACAAGGTAGTCACAGAAGACGTGTTAGAGGAAAGTGGGGAGAAGATAGGGGGAGGGTAGAGAGAAGGCACGAGGGGAGGGTGCGGTGGAGGGTAGAGAGAAGGGACGAGGAGAGGGTGCGGTGGAGGGTAGAGAGAAGGCACGAAGGGAGAGTATGGTGGAGGGTAGAGAGAAGGCACGAGGAGAGGGGGTGCGGTGGAGGGTAGAGAGAAGGCACGAAGGGAGAGTATGGTGGAGGGTAGAGAGAAGTCACGAGGGGAGGGTACGGTCGAGGGTAGAGAGAAGGCACGAAGGGAGGGTGCAGTGGAGGGTAGAGAGGAGGCACGAGGGGGGGGGGGTACGGTCGAGGGTAGAGAGAAGGCACGAGGGAAGGGTGCGGTAGAGGGTAGAGAGAAGGCACGAGGGAAGGGTACAGTCGAGGGTAGAGAGAAGGCACGAGGGGAGGGTGCTGTGAAGGATAGAGAGAAGGCACGAGGGGGGAGGGTGCTGTGGAGGGTAGAGAGAAGGCACGAGGGGAGGGTGCTGTGGAGGGTAGAGAGAAGGCACGAGGGGAGAGTATGGTGGAGGGTAGAGAGAAGGCACGAGGGGAGGGTGATGTGGAGGGTAGAGAGAAGGCACGAGGGGAGGGTGCGGTGGAGGGTAGAGAGGAGGCACGAGGGGAGGGTACGGTCGAGGGTAGAGAGAAGGCACGAGGGGAGGGTGCTGTGGAGGGTGGCAGATACTGTAAATAAATGGACGATTATTTTCATTTTCAGCTTCTGCTCGGTGTTCTTATGTTTATGTTAAGCTCATTTCTTGTGTTTAAGAATTACATGAATGAATGAATTTTATTTTAAACGGATGAAGAATTGAGCGCGCAGGCCCGTCTTACATTCTGCCCTTTATCACTCCATCTTTCATTCTTCTCACACACTCGATTTAATATAAGTATACAGATCACATGAAAAAATATCTAAGAATGAAAGATGAAACTATTACATTCACAGATATAGGATAATGAACTACACGAGAGGTAACTAATCTAACAAGATTACATCTACAAGCCAGTAAATATTGAAAAAGACATGAGTTAAAGGATGAAGTATTACTAATGGATGTTAGATGGTAGGGGAGGGAGTTCCACAGCTGGCAAGCTAGCGTCAGGGTTAGCAAACCATAGCTGACCAAGACCCTGTCCCACCTCTCTCTTGGTACATACAGTAGCAGACCTAGCCAGGGGTCACCACTGTCCTCATGGTGGTGGAGTCTGCTAAAGCAGCACTGCACACTCCTTGCTTTTGGCTCAGGGACTCAGGGACAGACAAGTTAGTGGTCATGACCCGCTCCCAAGCCGGGTCTTCATCTGCGTCCATCTCACATTTCAGCTGTAACAGTTAGAAGTTGCTTCATCTTGTTCCGCTGAGTGTCCAGAGTGAGGCCCGGTAGGTGTGTGTGTGTGTGTGTGGTTAGACTTTATTTACCTGTACAAAACGCACCCAGTTTTATCTGAAACTACTACTACTTCTACTACTATTACTACTACTACTACTACTTCTACTACTACTACTACTACTACTACTACTACTACTACTACAAAAATGTAGGCTCATTGCTGCAGATAAAGTTCGCCTCCATCCCTCTCTGTTCCTAATCTTCCCTCTCCAGCTGGGGCGTCATCTGTTCAGTTCACTGTTCTTCCTAGCTCTTCATTCTCCTCTGCTGGTATTCTTCTTAGGATCTTGCTCTCAAAGACCTGCAACTGATCCATACATGACGGCTGGTCTTATCATGGTTTTGTAGATTGTTATTTTGGTGTTTTGGGACAGGATTGTGGATTCTACCAGGTGGTGATTCAGCGGGAGATTTAGACAAGGTAGTCACAGAAGACGTGTTAGAGGAAAGTGGGGAGAAGATAGGGGGAGGGTAGAGAGAAGGCACGAGGGGAGGGTGCGGTGGAGGGTAGAGAGAAGGGACGAGGAGAGGGTGCGGTGGAGGGTAGAGAGAAGGCACGAAGGGAGAGTATGGTGGAGGGTAGAGAGAAGGCACGAGGAGAGGGGGTGCGGTGGAGGGTAGAGAGAAGGCACGAAGGGAGAGTATGGTGGAGGGTAGAGAGAAGTCACGAGGGGAGGGTACGGTCGAGGGTAGAGAGAAGGCACGAAGGGAGGGTGCAGTGGAGGGTAGAGAGGAGGCACGAGGGGGGGGGGGTACGGTCGAGGGTAGAGAGAAGGCACGAGGGAAGGGTGCGGTAGAGGGTAGAGAGAAGGCACGAGGGAAGGGTACAGTCGAGGGTAGAGAGAAGGCACGAGGGGAGGGTGCTGTGAAGGATAGAGAGAAGGCACGAGGGGGGAGGGTGCTGTGGAGGGTAGAGAGAAGGCACGAGGGGAGGGTGCTGTGGAGGGTAGAGAGAAGGCACGAGGGGAGAGTATGGTGGAGGGTAGAGAGAAGGCACGAGGGGAGGGTGATGTGGAGGGTAGAGAGAAGGCACGAGGGGAGGGTACGGTCGAGGGTAGAGAGAAGGCACGAGGGGAGGGTACGGTCGAGGGTAGAGAGAAGGCACGAGGGGAGGGTGCTGTGGAGGGTGGCAGATACTGTAAATAAATGGACGATTATTTTCATTTTCAGCTTCTGCTCGGTGTTCTTATGTTTATGTTAAGCTCATTTCTTGTGTTTAAGAATTACATGAATGAATGAATTTTATTTTAAACGGATGAAGAATTGAGCGCGCAGGCCCGTCTTACATTCTGCCCTTTATCACTCCATCTTTCATTCTTCTCACACACTCGATTTAATATAAGTATACAGATCACATGAAAAAATATCTAAGAATGAAAGATGAAACTATTACATTCACAGATATAGGATAATGAACTACACGAGAGGTAACTAATCTAACAAGATTACATCTACAAGCCAGTAAATATTGAAAAAGACATGAGTTAAAGGATGAAGTATTACTAATGGATGTTAGATGGTAGGGGAGGGAGTTCCAGAGCTGTACAGCAGAATATGCAAGGCTTTTCTTGTACATATCTAGCCTGGGTTTAGGAAGAAGACAGTTTCTTAAACGTTGGCTTTGTTTAATGCTGGACGTAAAACAATGGCCGAGTAAATAGCCAAAATATTCGGCATCAAGTGGAACGAATTCAAGAACAATGCAGAGATAAGACAGATGACTGAACAACAACCAGTCTCATGGGTGATCAGGAAAAGGAGATGGACATATGTTGGTCACCTGATGAGAAGAAATGATCAGAGAATCCCAAAACAAGTTATCAAGTGGAATACAACAGGCCGAAGAAAAAGAGGCAGACCGCGTGAAACTCTGAAGAGGACATTGTTAAGAGAGGCCAAGTTAACGGGCATAAAATCCCTTGATGAGGTTGAAAGACTCGCTGAAGACAGGAAAAATTGGCGAACTACTTTGCGAGCCCTATGACGTTTAACGGCACGGGAAGGATATAAGATATATAGAAAACAATGGCCACAAGTGAGGCGGAGCTTTGTGCGACAAAATTCTATGAACAAATCTGAGTTTGTTAAAGATAATTCTATATTTGAGGGGTAGAATTTCTAGTTCTTTGTGCTGATCTGTCGTCTGTACTGGGTGTTTGCCACGAATTAGATTTAATGCTCGTTTGTGAAGTGAGCGAAGTCTTTTTGTGTTTGAGACGGAGCATCCATCCCAGATTGTGGAACAGGAAGTAAGGGTGGGGGTGGGGGGAGTCAAACTTAAATTTGACCCAGAATTTCAATTAGTAGACCAAGTTTTAAACTTGACTTACAAACGTTCCAGTCAGGCCGACTTGCCTACTTGAAGTTTCTTCAGAATAGCAACATTTCCACTGTGAAAAATCTGGATATTTCTGAACATGGGGTGACCAAAGACACGGGACAGTGTAGGATATGTGTTTTAAAATAAGGGGCATTCAGACACCCAGACAAAGTAATACGACTCCTGGGACAAATCCCTAAAATACGGGACTGTCCCGTATCACTTTAGGTAACTTCATGTTCTTTCTTTCTTTGATTTGCGTAGGGTCTTTTCCCATATTTTTATCCATGGGTGAATAGGATGTGCTTTTCTTCCCATGTTACTCCCATGGTTGAAAGTGAAAGAGCTAGTTAACAGACCTTGGGGGCAGAATCCCATTGAAGGAGATAGTTAACAGACCTTGGGGGGCAGAGTCCCATTGAAGGAGATAGTTAACAGACCTTGGGGGGGGGGGAGAATCCCATTGAAGGAGATAGTTACAGACCTTGGGGGCAGAATCCCATTGAAGGAGCTAGTTAACAGACCTTGGGGGCAGAATCCCATTGAAGGAGATAGTTAACAGACCTTGGGAGCAGAATCCCATTGAAGGAGATAGTTAACATACCTTGGGAGCAGAATCCCATTGAAGGAGATAGTTAACAGACCTTGGGGGCAGAATCTCGTTGAAGGAGCTAGTAAACAGACCTTGGGGGCAGAATCCCATTGAAGGAGCTAGTTAACAGACCTTGGGGGCAGAATCCCATTGAAGGAGATAGCTAACATACCTTGGGGGCAGAATCCCATTGAAAGAGCTAGTTAACAGACCTTGGGGGGGGGCAGAATCCCATTGAAGGAACTAGTTAACAGACCTGGGGGGGGGCAGAATCCTAGTGAAGGAGCTAGTTAACAGACCTTGGGGGGGGGGGGCAGAATCCTAGTGAAGGAGCTAATTAACAGACCTTGGGGGGGGGGGGGGGGGGGGGGGCAGAATCCCATTGAAGGAGCTAGTTAACAGACCTTGGCGGCAGAGTCCCATTGAAGGAGCTAGTTAACATACCTTGGGGGGGGGCAGAGTCTCAGTGAAGGAACTAGTTAACAGACCTTGGGGGCAGAGTCCCATTGAAGGAGCTAGTTAACAGACCTTGGGGGCAGAGTCCCAGTGAAGGAGCTAGTTAACAGACCTTGGGGGCAGAGTCCCAGTGAAGGAGCTAGTTAACAGACCTTGGGGGCAGAGTCCCAGTGAAGGAGCTAGTTAACAGACCTTGGGGGCAGAGTCCCAGTGAAGGAGCTAGTTAACAGACCTGGGGGGGCAGAGTCCAATTGAAGGAGCTAGTTAACAGACCTTGAGGCAGAGTCCCATTGAAGGAGCTATTTAACAGACCTGGGGGGGGGCAGAGTCCCAGTGAAGGAGCTAGTTAACAGACCTTGGGGGGCAGAGTCTCAGTGAAGGAACTAGTTAACAGACCTGGGAGGGGGCAGAGTCCCATTGAAGGAGCTAGTTAACAGACCTTGGGGGGGGAGAGACTCAGTGAAGGAGCTAGTTAACAGACCTTGGGGACAGAGTCCCATTGAAGGAGCTAGTTAACAGACCTTGGGGGGGGGGCAGAGTCACAGTGAAGGAACTAGTTAACAGACCTTGGGGGGCAGAGTCTCAGTGAAGGAGCTAGTTAACATACCTTGTAGTGGGCAGAGTCTCAGTGAAGGAGCTAGTTAACAGACCTTGGGGACAGAGTCCCATTGAAGGAGGGAGAAGGCACGAGGGGAGGGTGTGGTGGAGGGTAGGGAGAAGGCACGAGGGGAGGGTGTGGTGGAGGGTGGCAGATACTGTAAATAAATAAAATAGTCAGGATGAGAATATGGACGGTTATTTTCATTTTCAGCTTCTGCTCGTTGTTCTTATGTTTTTGTTAAGCTCATTTCTTGTGTTTAAGAACTACATGAATGAATGAATGCTTTATGTTTATGTTAAGCTCATTTCTTGTGTTTAAGAACTACATGAATGAATGAATGCTTTATGTTTATGTTAAGCTCATTTCTTGTGTTTAAGAACTACATGAATGAATGAATGCTTTATGTTTATGTTAAGCTCATTTATTGTGTTTAAGAACTACATGATTGGATGAATGAATGAATTTTATTTTAAACGGATGAAGAACTGAGCGCGCAGGCCCGTCTTACATTCTGCCCTTTATCACTCCATCTTTCACTCTTCTCACACACTCGATTTAATATAAGTATACAGATCACATGAAAAAATATGTGAGAATGCAAGATGAAACTATTACATTCACAGATATAGGATAATGAACTACACTAGAGGTAACTAATCTAACAAGATTATATTTACAAGCCAGTAAATATTGAAAAAGGTTTGAGTTAAAGGATGAAGTATTACTAATGTATTTCAGATGGTATGGGAGGGAGTTACAGAGCTGTGTGGCGAAGTGGTTAGTGTACTGGTCTCTCATGGCGAAGGTTGGGGGGTTCGAATCCGGCCGGAGGCACCCCAGTCACCCAGCTGTAGAAATGGGCACCCAACGTCTTCTGGAGTTGGGGAAGGAAAGGCGGCCAGGCGTGACACTGACCATATCACCCTCTAGTGTGCTGACAGGTCAAGGAAAATATGGGCACTAACACCATATCCCTATGTGCCTCTAAGGCATGACAAGATTACCTTTGTCTTTTTTTTTACCGCAGAATATGTAAGGCTTTTCTTGTACAGATCTAGTCTGGATTTAGGAAGAGGGCAGTTTATTAAATGTTGGCTGTTTAATGCTGGACGTAAACAATGGCCGAGTAAATAGCCAAAATATTCGGCATCAAGTGGAACGAATTCAAGAACAATGCAGAGATAAGACAGATGACTGAACAACAACCAGTCTCATGGGTGATCAGGAAAAGGAGATGGACATATGTTGGTCACCTGATGAGAAGAAATGATCAGAGAATCCCAAAACAAGTTATCAAGTGGAATACAACAGGCCGAAGAAAAAGAGGCAGACCGCGTGAAACTCTGAAGAGGACATTGTTAAGAGAGGCCAAGTTAACGGGCATAAAATCCCTTGATGAGGTTGAAAGACTCGCTGAAGACAGGAAAAATTGGCGAACTACTTTGCGAGCCCTATGTGACGTTTAACGGCACGGGAAGGATATAAGATATATATAAGAAACAATGGCCACAAATAAGGCGGAGCTTTGTGCGACAAAATTCTATGAACAAATCTGAGTTTGTTAAAGATAATTCTATATTTGAGGGGTAGAATTTCTCTTTCTTTGTGCTGATCTGCCGTCTGTACCGGGCGTTTTCCACGAATTATATTTAATGCTCGTCTGTGAAGTGAGTGGAGCCTTTTTGTGTTTGAGATGGAGCATCCTTCCCAGATTGTGGAACAGTAGGTAAGGGTAGGAGTTGGGGGGGGGGGTGTCAAACTTAAATTTTACCCAGAATTTTAATTAGTAGACTAAGTTTTAAACTTCACTTACAAACGTTCCAGTCAGGCCGACTTGTCTACTTGAAGTTTCTTCAGAATAGCAACATTTCCACTGTGAAAAATCTGGATATTTCTGAACATGGGGTGACTAAAGACACGGGACAGTGTAAGATATGTGTTTTTAAATAAGGGGCATTCAGACACCCAGACCAAAGTAATACGACTCCTGGGACAAATCCCTAAAATACGGAACTGTCCCGTATCACTTTAGGTAACTTCATGTTCTTTCTTTTTTTGATTTGCATAGTCTTTTCCCATATCTTTCTTCCCGGGTGAATAGGATGTGCTTTTCTTCCCATGTTACTCCCATGGTTGAAAGTGAAGGAGCTAGTTAACAGACCTTGGGGGCAGAGTCCCAGTGAAGGAGCTAGTTAACAGACCTTGGGGGCAGAGTCCCAGTGAAGGAGATAGTTAACAGACCTTGGGGGCAGAGTCCCAGTGAAGGAGCTAGTTAACAGACCTTGGGGGCAGAATCCCAGTGAAGGAGATAGTTAACAGATCTTGGGGCAGAATGCAAGATGAAACTATTACATTCACAGATATAGGATAATGAACTACACTAGAGGTAACTAATCTAACAAGATTATAATTTACGCCAGTAAATATTGAAAAAGGTTTGAGTTAAAGGATGAAGTATTACTAATGTATTTCAGATGGTATGGGGGGAGTTACAGAGCTGTGTGGCGAAGTGGTTAGTGTACTGGTCTCTCATGGCGAAGGTTGGGGGGTTCGAATCCGGCCGGAGGCACCCCAGTCACCCAGCTGTAGAAATGGGCACCCAACGTCTTCTGGAGTTGGGGAAGGAAAGGCGGCCAGGCGTGACACTGAATCACCCTCTAGTGTGCTGACAGGTCAAGGAAAATATGGGCACTAACACCATATCCCTATGTGCCTCTAAGGCATGACAAGATTACCTTTGTCTTTTTTTTTACCGCAGAATATGTAAGGCTTTTCTTGTACAGATCTAGTCTGGATTTAGGAAGAGGGCAGTTTATTAAATGTTGGCTGTTTAATGCTGGACGTAAACAATGGCCGAGTAAATAGCCAAAATATTCGGCATCAAGTGGAACGAATTCAAGAACAATGCAGAGATAAGACAGATGACTGAACAACAACCAGTCTCATGGGTGATCAGGAAAAGGAGATGGACATATGTTGGTCACCTGATGAGAAGAAATGATCAGAGAATCCCAAAACAAGTTATCAAGTGGAATACAACAGGCCGAAGAAAAAGAGGCAGACCGCGTGAAACTCTGAAGAGGACATTGTTAAGAGAGGCCAAGTTAACGGGCATAAAATCCCTTGATGAGGTTGAAAGACTCGCTGAAGACAGGAAAAATTGGCGAACTACTTTGCGAGCCCTATGTGACGTTTAACGGCACGGGAAGGATATAAGATATATATAAGAAACAATGGCCACAAATAAGGCGGAGCTTTGTGCGACAAAATTCTATGAACAAATCTGAGTTTGTTAAAGATAATTCTATATTTGAGGGGTAGAATTTCTCTTTCTTTGTGCTGATCTGCCGTCTGTACCGGGCGTTTTCCACGAATTATATTTAATGCTCGTCTGTGAAGTGAGTGGAGCCTTTTTGTGTTTGAGATGGAGCATCCTTCCCAGATTGTGGAACAGTAGGTAAGGGTAGGAGTTGGGGGGGGGGGTGTCAAACTTAAATTTTACCCAGAATTTTAATTAGTAGACTAAGTTTTAAACTTCACTTACAAACGTTCCAGTCAGGCCGACTTGTCTACTTGAAGTTTCTTCAGAATAGCAACATTTCCACTGTGAAAAATCTGGATATTTCTGAACATGGGGTGACTAAAGACACGGGACAGTGTAAGATATGTGTTTTTAAATAAGGGGCATTCAGACACCCAGACCAAAGTAATACGACTCCTGGGACAAATCCCTAAAATACGGAACTGTCCCGTATCACTTTAGGTAACTTCATGTTCTTTCTTTTTTTGATTTGCATAGTCTTTTCCCATATCTTTCTTCCCGGGTGAATAGGATGTGCTTTTCTTCCCATGTTACTCCCATGGTTGAAAGTGAAGGAGCTAGTTAACAGACCTTGGGGGCAGAGTCCCATTGAAGGAGCTAGTTAACAGACCTTGGGGGCAGAGTCCCAGTGAAGGAGCTACTTAACAGACCTTGGGGGCAGAGTCCCAGTGAAGGAGCTACTTAACAGACCTTGGGGCAGAGTCCCAGTGAAGGAGCTAGTTAACAGACCTTGAGGCAGAGTCCCAGTGAGGTCCTACACGACACTTATCTGAACCTCCATCTTACATGACACTTATATGAACCTCCATTCTACATGACACTTATATGAACCTCCATCCTACATGACACTTATCTGAACCTCCATCCTACATGATACTTATCTGAACCTCCATCCTACATGACACTTATCTGAACCTCCATCCTATATGACACTTATATGAACCTCCATCCTACATGACGCTTATCTGAACCTCCATCCTACGTGACATTTATCTGAATCTCCATCCTATATGACGCTTATCTGAACTCCATCCTACATGACACTTATCTGAACCTCCATCCTACATGACACTTATCTGAACCTCCATCCTACATGACACTTATCTGAACCTCCATTCTACATGACACTTATCTGAACCTCCATCCTACATGACACTTATCTGAATCTCTATCCTACATGATACTTATCTGAACCTCCATCCTATATGACACGTATCTGAACCTCCACCATACATGACACGTATCTGAACCTCCATCCTACATGACACTTATATGAACCTCCATCCTACATGACACTTATTTGAACTTCCATCCTACATGATACTTATCTGAACCTCTATCCTACATGATACTTATCTGAACCTCCATCCTATATGACACTATCTGAACCTCCACCATACATGACACGTATCTGAACCTCCATCCAACATGACACTTATCTGAACCTCCGTCCTACATGACACTTATCCGAACCTCCATCCTACATGACACTTATATGAACCTCCATCCTACATGACACTTATCTGAACTTCCATCCTACATGACACTTATCTGAACCTCCATCCTACATGACACTTATCTGAACCTCCATCCTACAAAAGTAGAGGAGTAACGCAGTGAAAGATCAGAGTAAGAAAAGAGGCGAGTGAGAAGAAGAAGAAGACAAAATCTTTTATTTGTCGTTAAGGGCAATGATAGTTATGCAAATCTATTATAGTGCGCCTCGCCATGCAGGTAGATATATTTCAGTTTGAGAGACTACTGTGTTATGTAGGCATTGTTACAGCAGAGCTGACTGGTCCATGTGATAACGTTATTAGCTTTTAACAAGAAGTCATTTCTCTATGAACTGCGCTACTCCCACTATTAATCATTTCTTCATACTTGTTAGAAAGTTTCTCATCATGCTTGACTCTGGTGTCGTAATCTTTGTGGTTTGTTGCATTTTTGTGATGTGGTAATCTTTATGGTTTGTTGCATTTTTGTGGTGTAATCTTTGTGGTTTGCTGCATTTTTGTGGTGTAATCTTTGTGGTTTGCTGCATTTTTGTGGTGTTGTAATCTTTGTGGTTTGCTGCATTTTTGGGTGTCGTAATCTTTGTGGTTTGTTGCATTTTTGTGATGTGGTAATCTTTATGGTTTGTTGCATTTTTGTGGTGTAATCTTTGTGGTTTGCTGCATTTTTGTGGTGTAATCTTTGTGGTTTGCTGCATTTTTGTGGTGTTGTAATCTTTGTGGTTTGCTGCATTTTTGGGTGTTGTAATCTTTGTGGTTTGCTGCATTTTTGTGGTGTTGTAATCTTTGTGGTTTGCTGCATTTTTGTGGTGTCGTAATCTTTGTGGTTTGTTGCATTTTTGTGGTGTCGTAATCTTTGTGGTTTGTTGCATTTTTGTGGTGTCGTAATCTTTGTGGTTTGTTGCATTTTTGTGGTGTTGTAATCTTTGTGGTTTGTTGCATTTTTGTGGTGTTGTAATCTTTGTGGTTTGTTGCATTTTTGTGGTGTTGTAATCTTTGTGGTTTGTTGCATTTTTGTGTACTATCATACTTTTTATTTGTTTGTCTTGTTAGGGGAAAGTTGTTTGCAAGTGATTCTATCTATCTATCTGTCTATCTGTCTATCTATCTATCTGTCTATCTGTCTATCTATCTATCTATCTATCTATCTATCTATCTATCTATCTATCTATCTATCTATCTACCTACCTACCTACCTACCTACCTACCTACCTACCTACCTACCTACCTGTGTGTCTTCTCTCTCTGGTCCATGCTAATCAAGCGTTGGTCGCCAGTGATTTCCACAACCACCTGTCCTTTGCTCTTTCTATAAGATGTGTGTATCGGACCGTGCTCTGTGCCATTCCATTGATGGAATCCGTCAAGTATCTTGTTTCTTTGTCTTCCTCTGTCCCTATATCTTGTTTCCTTGTCTTCCTCTGTCCCTATGTCCCTCCAGTTTTCCTCTTGTCACTAGGAGTTCCAGCTTGCCTTTTCTCATAACATGTCCTACAAATCTGGACTGTCGTATTCTGAATTTTGCCATAATTCAACAAATTTATTCCAGTATTGGGCTGGTTAAAAAAAAAAACCAAACAACTTATTTATCATTGTCGCACATATATGAGGCTGACTTAACATATATGAGGCTGACTTAACATATATGAGGCTGACTTAACATATATGAGGCTGACTTAACATATATGAGGCTGACTTAACATATATGAGGCTGACTTAACATATATGAGGCTGACTTAACATATATGAGGCTGACTTAACATATATGAGGCTGACTTAACATATATGAGGCTGACTTAACATATATGAGGCTGACTTAACATATATGAGGCTGACTTAACATATATGAGGCTGACTTAATATGCTTTCCTGTTTTTGTCCTTTATACACTTTTGGTCCTGTAATACTCGACTTGCTTTCAGTTAAAATCCATTTTCGGAGACAGTTTCTCGCCTTCCAACATTAATTATTAATGATATCTAAAGCTGGGGTGACTGGAAGACTCCAAAGTACAACCTTTTCATGACAAGGCAGCTCACTAGTGACTGTGCACACATTTGATACACGCTCTGTATCATTTATTTATGAGCATGAAGAAAACATTGTCTCTGGGATTTACACTTCAGAACGAACGTGGGATATGAAAATGTTATTCGTGTACTTCTCGTGTACTTGAGGTCTTCTTCTTCTTCTTCGTTCGCACTGTCTGTCTATATCTGCAGTCCTGTCTCTTGGATAAATTTCACCGTTTTTTGTAACTCATGTATGGAACTGTAGAGCTTATCTTCTTTAGTGGTTTCACTGGGCCAGTAATTATTTCTCAGTGTCTCGTAGTTGATGCAGTTCTGGAGGATATGTTCCACAGTTTGGGGCACCTGGGCACATGTACATAGATTAGTAGTACCAACCTTAAACTTTGTATACATATGACTTCGGAGTCGGCTGTGTCCTGTTCGGAGACGGAAGATGGTGACTTGTTCCTTTCTGTTTAGCATATGGTAGTCATCATGTGGTGGTGTTTGTGGCTTCCTGTAGGTTTTTATCATGCTTTTCTTCTGATTATAGGTGACTGGTATGTCTGGTTGCTCCATTTCAGTGCCCTCTTTGGCCAGATGGTCAGCTTTCTCATTGCGTGTACTTGAGGTGATAGTATGTCCATTATCTTGCCACAGAACATATATAATTCTGATAAGGAATCATTTGTGAAGTGGATTAGATGTGAAAATAGTATCATTTTTTAACAGTATACGAGTACATATCTCTATACATAACGTACTTCTCCTATAAGGGGAAGTTATTGTATGCAGGTTAGTAGTAACCTCCCCTTTTAGTAATTTCTCAAGAACAAGTTTTGTCTCGAGTTCTTTTCTGTTGCACTTTTGCCCTTTATAGCAGTATTCGTGTAACAATGGTAGTAAGGGCATTATTATAGGTTTTTCCTTTTCAATTTTCTCCTGTTGGGATCCTTCGAGAAGGTCACGTGGGCTGCAAAACCCGTGACAGGAAATTGTAGGGGCAATGCTGAGTCCGTGGAGTTTGAGTCTTGGTTTGAACGTGTAACTGTGTGGACGTGTTTTGTCGAGCTGTGTGATGTCTTCGTGGAACAGATGAACATTTTAGTTGTACGTATGAATGGACTGGCCACATGGCAGGGATAACCAGCCGGCAGTCGAATTTAATGTTATTTTCATCAGCATTATCATCATTCCATCAATAAATGTTCCAAGTCACCGTTACCCAGGATTTAATTGACTATCTGTACCAGTTGTCGTCAACGTGAGGTTTTGAAGAACCTGGATGAGAAGTATGTCTGGAACAGTGTGTAACTAATCCAGCAGGTGAGAGTGAGAGCTAGAATTATGTGTGTAACTAGTCCAATAACCTCAACTCTCGAAGAGCAAGATGGAAGTCGACCCTGTTATTTACGTGCGTAACGTGAATCAGCACAACTCCACGGCCCAGCTAACGAGTGTCATACACACAGCAAAGTCTGTGTCACCAAAAGATTACCCTGTTATTTCACAGATGTCCACAGCACAAAATCCTATTATACCTTTTCCTGATGGCCCAGTTTCTCATACTCGACCTGAGTTTTTGATTCTGTATGTATTTCTACATGGCACAGTCGACAATCCAGGGTTCCCATGTTGTTTCATGAACTTCAAATATGGCTTCATATCTTGTTTATGAAACATCTTTGATATGCAGGATAGGGTGTCCAGAAGTTCTTTGTCCATAAAGAATATCTTTAGTGGTCAACTGATGGAGATGACCAGGACAGTGTAGTCGGTTCTGCCTGAGCCAGGTGATGTGTGTGTGTGTTTGTGTGTGTGTGTGAAACAATGGCCTAACTAATGCTGTTCATGTTCTTTAGTACTTGTTGGTTAATTAAAACATCAGTTCTCACGTGCTCTGAATTTACTCTCATTTCGGGGTGGAAGTCACTAGTGGCGAGGATTCGTCCTCCTGGACAAAAGCTCCGTCCTGGTCACAACTAAGAAGGGTAGCGGCCACGACCACAAAATGCTGAAGTCGGAGACACTGGACCAGGGCAGTCTAGATAGGCAACCACCTCTCACCCGGCGGGGATGTGTGTATACGTATCCTAATCACGCTGAGGTTTTCCGGTGAAAAAGTCCAACGGTGGACTGGATGGGCAACCACCTCTCACCCGACGGTGATACACGGGTATCTCAAAACACGTCGAGGTCTTCCGGTGAGAAAGTCCAACTCTAGACTAAACTGGTGCAATGAAAACCACGGTGTCACGCAATCCTGCTTCTAAGACCCACCAAGAATACAGGCTAAAGCCCTGCGATACTCTGAACCCCATGTGGTCCTTTTGTGGATCACACGGGGGACCACGGGACCTATAGAGGACCACAGGAGTAAATTCAGTAGGATCACAGGGCGGTCTTGGTGGTAGAAGCGAACGAAGAAGAAGACTCTCATTTCATTCTGTTTTACAGAACTTACAAGATTCACTTTCATACGAGGTCGTTTTTTTTTTGTATGAGCAGACATGCGAGGTCGTTTCTTGTATGAGCAGACATGCCAGCTCGTTTCTTGTATGAGCAGACATGCGAGGTCGTTTCTTGTATGAGCAGACATGCCAGCTCGTTTCTTGTATAGCAGACATGCCAGCTCGTTTCTTGTATGAGCAGACATGCCAGCTCGTTTCTTGTATGAGCAGACATGCCAGCTCGTTTCTTGTATGAGCAGACATGCGAGGTCGTTTCTTGTATGAGCAGACATGCGAGGTCGTTTCTTGTATAGCAGACATGCCAGCTCGTTTCTTGTATGAGCAGACATGCGAACTTTTAGAAGCAGTTTATTTTCAAGAGGACAGCGGTAACGAAAGCATACGTCTGGCTCGAGTCACAGGACTACACCGGTGTCTGCATACTAAGTGATTTAATAAGTATGATCCGGAAGGTCGAGGCAGGTTCTGTACGCAGGCAGTGGCTTGTGTCATTGGAGAAATCAACAATTCGCAGAGTCATCTTCATCTATGCCCCTGGGCAGGTGGGCATCCAGGGAAATGAGAGAGCTGACAGACTGGCTGGCTCTGTCGTCATCGCAGGTAGACAGCCACTGGATCGAGCTGATGTTGTTAACGCGCTCAGAGAGACAGGTAGAGTGGAGGGCTTCGAGGGCAGAGAATCTACATCCCTGCTTAGGCTGAGACAGCTGGGAGAACAGACTGGCACGGCCAGGAAAGAGAGGCAAACTGGACATGCGAGAAAACTTGTCAGCCAACACAGGACAGTCGCTGCCAGCCGCAGGACGCCGGTGGATATGTTGAGGGGGGTGGGGGTGGGTGGGGGGGGGGATCTGATCGCCTATGGCAAGTTCAGGCTGCACTGTCCAGACTTTAAACCATAAACTATTTTCAAGAAGAAATATAAACCGTGTTGTAAATCTAAATCTAATAAATTGATTTGACTGCATTCCAATAACTCGCTATATTTTACTGCAAAATCTATTTCCAGAAGACATTGCTGAAACACTGGGCTGTATTATTTTTGCATTTTCTTTTCCAATTAACTATAAACCTCTTCAATATGTTAATAATTTACGTTATTTTTTTAGCTCTGCTGTCTTTCAGTATTTTTCATATTACACGTGGGAAATATCATCTCATTTGGGTTCCCCAAGATTTTTATGTTTCCAAGAAAACTATTGGCTAGAAAAATCGCTCTATTTTTAGTTGTTGTTCTCGCTGTTTTATCTTGAAGTGCAATTTGTCTGGACCAAGAAGGCAAAAGTCCCGTACCTGTTCTATGTATGAGTGTCTTCATGTGGTCGGCTATGTCGCTTTACGGAAGAAGATGGATCGGAAACTGTAGAGGACTGGACAATCGAAGAGATGGTACATAGCCTGGTGTAGGTGGTTACGTGAGAGGTATCTTAGGGGATATGTGTGTGTATATATATATATATAACAAATGTAACTCTGTGATGCCAGACAGACTGACCACATCACCCTTCAGTGAACCCACAGGTCACGGAAAATACATCTACCCTACATCTTACATCTTACATCCTTCCCGTGCCGTTAAACGCCACATAGGACTCCCACAGTAGTCCGCCAAGCTTTCCTGTTTTTGGCGAGCTTTTCAACCTCATCAAGGGATTTTATGCCTACTAATGTGGCTCTCATAACAGTGTAAATACATAAAATGCAGTTATGGCTCACCATATATCTGCCTCTATGGCTCATCATTTATATCTGCTTCTGTGGCTCACCATATATCTACCTCTATGGCTCATCATGTGTCTGTTTCTATGACTCACCATATATCTACCTCTACGGCTATCCATATATCTGTTTCTTGGCTCACCATATATCTACCTCTACGGCTATCCATATATCTGTTTCTATGGCTCACCATATATCTACCTCTACGGCTATCCATATACCTGTTTCTATGGCTCACCATATATCTGCCTCTACGGCTATCCATATATGTTTCTATGGCTCACCATATATCAACCTCTACGGCTATCCATATATCAACCTCTACGGCTATCCATATATCTGTTTCTATGGCTCACCATATATCTACCTCTACGGCTATCCATATATATGTTTTTATGGCTCACCATAAATCTGCTTCTATGGCTCACCATAAATCTGCTTCTATGGCTCTCCATATATCTGCTTCTATGGCTCTCCATATATCTGCCTCTATGGCTAACCATATATCTGCCTCTCCATATATCTGCCTCTATGGCTCACCATATATCTGCCTCTATGGCTCACCATATATCTGCCTCTATGGCTCACCATATATCTGCCTCTATGGCTCACCATATATCTGCCTCCATGGCTCACCATATATCTGCCTCTATGGCTCACCATATATCTGCCCCTAAGACAGCAGTTCTCAAATCTTTTTTTTTTACTGCAACCCTAAACCAGAAGGTAAGGGGTCAGACTAAACTTGCACCCTGGTCCTCCAGGTTGGGGAGGGGGGTTGGAGCATGGGGTCAACGACCCCATCTCCACAAAAAAGATGAGTGTTATGGAAGAGATAGAGAAGCCACGAAATTGGACGGATAAAAATGGATTACGACCTTGGAACGTCAAAAATATGATGAGATTTGGAACATGGAAAATAATAAGCGTATACAGACGAGGGGCGGCTAAAGAATTAGCAGATGAACTAAGTAGGTATGACGTGTACAAAAGATGACGGAAGCATGACCAAGGGGTAGACCAAGACAGAGATGGAAAGACAACAGCTGGAGAGAGAAGATTATGATCAGGGAGGAATGGAGGCGAACTCTACCTGCAACAATGAGCCTTAATAGTTGGGGAATCTGAAGAAGAAGAAGAAGAAGAAGAAGAAGACCCTAAACTAGCAATAGTATGTAAACCGCGACCCATGAAAAAGATATAAAATAAAATAATAAATAAATAAAATAATAATAAAATAATGTAAAATAATGAAATTCAACAAACATTACTTCATTGAATAGTAGCCAGTATTTGTTCTTGTTATTTTAATGTTTGGGTTCGAAAACATTAAGAATACAATTTCCTCAGTCATAAAATATAAGAGTTCCGTCATATATAAAGTATAACAGTTCTCTAAAACATAAATTGTAAGAGTTCCCTCAAACACAAAGTGTAAGAGTTCTCTCAGATATAAAGTATAAGAATTCCCTCAGACATAAAGTATAACAGTTCCCTAAAACATAAAATACAACACTTTCCCTAAAATCATAGAAATTTTAAAACCTTTTTGTATTTTCTTGGTACCTAGCCTGGGGCCCTTGGAGACCTCAAGCTGAGAACCGCCGTTCTAAGTAAAGGTAACCTTATCTTTGAGTTAGGGCTTGTTAGCACTTTTGGAAACTTTTCACTCTTTTTTTCCCCAGTCTCTCTCTCTCTCTCTCTGTCTCTCTGTCTCTCTCTCTCTCAATAGTGTGGATAACTTATTCACGGTTATGACTGTGTATGTGTTCTAATACATATTCCGTCTTAACAATATGCCATTTATTATGTTGTGTCAAATGAAACAGTTTGTATGAAACAAAAAACTATATGACCTCCACAAAAAATGCAGCATACAGACCACATCACACTTTCATGTGCCGAAGGTCATGGAAAATACGGGCCTAACACCGTATTCCCCAATACGCCATAAGGCATGGAAACGGGACTTTTACCTTTACTTATATACAATAAGTTCACGGCAGAGGTTTCCAGACTTTCTTTAACTTGTACCACTAATATTTAGACATCTTAATACTAGTCCAAGCAAGATTTTGTTGTGAAATTATCAGGAATATAGCTATTGTAGTAACAGGATATTTATACCGTTTACCTCTAGCTGTGTTGTGAAAGTTTAGATGAGCTGACGAGATATAAAGACTGATGTAGTAACGAAAAGGAAAACTCACTGGATGAGCTGGTGGTGGAAATGTCGTAGGAGTTACTGCTGTAGGAATGCACTGTGACAGAAGGTGGACGAATAACATTTGTGAACAATGATAGACTGGGCTGTGTGTGTGTGTGTGTGTGTGTGTGTGTGTGTGTGTGTGTGTGTGTGTGTGTGGAGAGTGGAGTGTGTGGATAAAGTCAGTAGATTGGGAGGTACACGTGCCTAGGGAGTTACTGTGGAAAATACTGGAGGGCGGTGGACGGGGTGGTTAAAGTCTGGGGATAGCTAAAGTCAGGGTATACAGTGGAAGATGAGTGCGCCTTAGAGAAGCAGTCAGTGTAAGGCCTTCAATAATATATGGCAGAGGAACGGTCGGGATAAATGTCTGAGTATATGGCAGAGGAACGGTCGGGATAAATGTCTGAGTATATAGCTGAAGAACGGTCAGGATAAATGTCTGAGTATATAGCTGAAGAACGGTCAGGATAAATGTCTGAGTATATGGCAGAGGAACGGTCAGGATAAATGTCTGAGTATATGGCAGAGGAACGGTCAGGATAAATGTCTGAGTATATAGCTGAAGAACGGTCAGGATAAATGTCTGAGTATATAGCCGAAGAACGGTCAGGATAAATGTCTGAGTATATAGCAGAAGAACGGTCAGGATAAATGTCTGAGTATATGGCAGAGGAGTAGATATTTGGTGCATAGCTGGAGTATAAACTAGGTGTTACGGCGGACTGGTAGCTGTAGTCAGATGAATGGGCGGGGCTTATAGATGCGTCTCTGCTCCATTCAATACTTGAAGGGGTGTCTCGGAAGTGAAAGCTGTCAGGTGCTTCTCCGCCCAATGTGGATCTTCCCGGGCAGGGAGGAGGAGGAGGCTGTTCATTATACTCAGCCCTAATCTGGTGCGCTGCAACTGGTGGCAGTCCTGGAAGGAGAAATTCCGATGATGCAGTGCAGTTAAAATACTTAGTGACGTATACCAGATAAAATACATAAGATTTGGATTAAGTTACGAAGGTCAAATTGGGTTAGCTTTCTTGAATTCTCCCAGATAGCGGCTCTAATAATAGAAATAGAGCAATAGGTTAAACAGAAAACTTCATTCGCAGCACATGGCGACGTGCAATGTTTTAGAATGGGCACAAGAAATAAGTTTTTTTAACGGGCTCTGGGATACATTTTATTTACCGTATGAAGGTGCGGGAAGGTATGAGTTCAGCGTCATTACAGGCGGTCATTAAACCGTAAGTGCTTTAATGCCTAGCCAGCAGCTGACCAGAAACTGTCCACTAGTGTCGCCATCAGCACGAACTCCGTAGCTAGCGAGATCATTCCTCTTCCTTCCCAGAGCGTTAAACGCGGGAGTTTATTGCCAGTCACGGTTTGACACCCACCGCCCACTGTGGTGAGTGGAAATAGAAACCGGGTCGCCTGATCGGTGAGCGAGTGACTAATCTACTGCGCTAACGCGGTTCCTTAGTTACGGTATATCAGCCATTCATTTGCATGTCTCTTGCGGAATTTTGCCTCCCTAACAGCTCTCCTGTAGATCTCTCGGTTGTGAGCAAGATGGCCTGCTGCTGATGCATCCATTTGCACATTATCAATGATGTCTTGCAGCCATCTTCGCCTTGGTCTTCCTTTCTTTCTTTTTCCTATTATGTACCATTCCATGACGGTCTTCTCTAAATTCTCATGACGTTTAATGTGTCCAAAATATTAAAGTTTTCTCTCTTTAACCCTTTTTACTAGTCAAACTTCTTCAATATTAAGTTCTTGTAGTATGGATATATTTGTTCTTTTTTTTGTGTCCATGATATTTGAAGAACTCTTCTGTAGCATTTACATTCAAAGGCATTTATGTGTTTCTCAGCTGTTTTGTTAAGTGTCCAGGTCTCACAGGCATATGTTGCGATGGGAAAGATGCATGCCCGTAAAAATCTTATCTTTGTAGTTCTGTCTGCCCCTCTCCACAGATTCTTTAGTTGTTTTATTTTCTGAAGAGCGATAGATGTCCTCTTTTTATTTCCCTCATTGTATCTCCATTATTAGTTAGGATTTTCAAAACTCTCCACTTCTTCCAATTTTTCCCCATTGATAGATATTTCATTTACATTATATACTTATGTATTTGTTGTTGTTGTTTCATCATGACTTTAGCAGTGGTTCTCAAACTGATATTATATATATATATATATATATATATATATATATATATATATATATTAAGATCGAGGGCTCCCGAAGATTCACAAACGAAAACAAAAGACAAATTTGTGACACATTCTTACACCTACCGTGATAAACTGGTCCCAGTACCAGAAAACACAAAACCAGACCAGAGACTGAAGGCCACATTTCTATATATGAAATTTTCGGTCAGGATAAATGTCTGAGTATATGGCCGAAGAACGGTCAGGATAAATGTCTGAGTATATAGCAGAGGAACGGTCAGGATAAATGTCTGAGTATATAGCTGAAGAGCGGTCAGGATAAATGTCTGAGTATATAGCTGAAGAGCGGTCAGGATAAATGTCTGAGTATATAGCCGAAGAACGGTCAGGATAAATGTCTGAGTATATGGCAGAGGAACGGTCAGGATAAATGTCTGAGTATATGGCAGAGGAACGGTCAGGATAAATGTCTGAGTATATAGCTGAAGAACGGTCAGGATAAATGTCTGAGTATATAGCTGAAGAGCGGTCAGGATAAATGTCTGAGTATATAGCTGAAGAGCGGTCAGGATAAATGTCTGAGTATATAGCCGAAGAACGGTCAGGATAAATGTCTGAGTATATGGCAGAGGAACGGTCAGGATAAATGTCTGAGTATATTGCAGAGGAACGGTCAGGATAAATGTCTGAGTATATAGCTGAAGAACGGTCAGGATAAATGTCTGAGTATATAGCCGAAGAACGGTCAGGATAAATGTCTGAGTATATAGCAGAAGAACGGTCAGGATAAATGTCTGAGTATATGGCAGAGGAGTAGATATTTGGTGCATAGCTGGAGTATAAACTTGGTGTTACGGCGGACTGGTAGCTGTAGTCAGATGAATGGGCGGGGCTTATAGATGCGTCTCTGCTCCATTCAATACTTGAAGGGGTGTCTCGGAAGTGAAAGCTGTCAGGTGCTTCTCCGCCCAATGTGGATCTTCCCGGGCAGGGAGGAGGAGGAGGCTGTTCATTATACTCAGCCCTAATCTGGTGCGCTGCAACTGGTGGCAGTCCTGGAAGGAGAAATTCCGATGATGCAGTGCAGTTAAAATACTTAGTGACGTATACCAGATAAAATACATAAGATTTGGATTAAGTTACGAAGGTCAAATTGGGTTAGCTTTCTTGAATTCTCCCAGATAGCGGCTCTAATAATAGAAATAGAGCAATAGGTTAAACAGAAAACTTCATTCGCAGCACATGGCGACGTGCAATGTTTTAGAATGGGCACAAGAAATAAGTTTTTTTAACGGGCTCTGGGATACATTTTATTTACCGTATGAAGGTGCGGGAAGGTATGAGTTCAGCGTCATTACAGGCGGTCATTAAACCGTAAGTGCTTTAATGCCTAGCCAGCAGCTGACCAGAAACTGTCCACTAGTGTCGCCATCAGCACGAACTCCGTAGCTAGCGAGATCATTCCTCTTCCTTCCCAGAGCGTTAAACGCGGGAGTTTATTGCCAGTCACGGTTTGACACCCACCGCCCACTGTGGTGAGTGGAAATCGAAACCGGGTCGCCTGATCGGTGAGCGAGTGACTAGTCTACTGCGCTAACGCGGTTCCTTAGTTACGGTATATCAGCCATTCATTTGCATGTCTCTTGCGGAATTTTGCCTCCCTAACAGCTCTCCTGTAGATCTCTCGGTTGTGAGCAAGATGGCCTGCTGCTGATGCATCCATTTGCACATTATCAATGATGTCTTGCAGCCATCTTCGCCTTGGTCTTCCTTTCTTTCTTTTTCCTATTATGTACCATTCCATGACGGTCTTCTCTAAATTCTCATGACGTTTAATGTGTCCAAAATATTAAAGTTTTCTATCTTTAACCCTTTTTACTAGTCAAACTTCTTCAATATTAATTTCTTGTAGTATGGATATATTTGTTCTTTTTTTTTGTGTCCATGATATTTGAAGAACTCTTCTGTAGCATTTACATTCAAAGGCATTTATGTGTTTCTCAGCTGTTTTGTTAAGTGTCCAGGTCTCGCAGGCATATGTTGCGATGGGAAAGATGCATGCCCTTAAAAATCTTATCTTTGTAGTTCTGTCTGCCCCTCTCCACAGATTCTTTAGTTGTTTTATTTTCTGAAGAGCGATAGATGTCCTCTTTTTTATTTCCCTCATTGTATCTCCATTATTAGTTAGTAATGATCCAGGATTTTCAAAACTCTCCACTTCTTCCAATTTTTCCCCATTGATAGATATTTCATTTACATTATATACTTATGTATTTGTTGTTGTTGTTTCATCATGACTTTAGCAGTGGTTCTCAAACTGATATTATATATATATATATATATATATATATATATATATATTAAGATCGAGGGCTCCCGAAGATTCACAAACGAAAACAAAAGACAAATTTGTGACACATTCTTACACCTACCGTGATAAACTGGTCCCAGTACCAGAAAACACAAAACCAGACCAGAGACTGAAGGCCACATTTCTATATATGAAATTTTCTATCAGAATCAAACTGAGATCCTAGTTTCTGCACAGACAACTGAAAGAGATTTATAGTTAAAACAGAACAAAATAAAGCCAGACATTTATTAAGCGTGGCATAAAATTATATCTAAACAGATTAAAATATCATATTAAAGTATACGTCCATTGCTGGATCTCCTGTTCAAGTATTAAACGATCTAGAAATTCGTCAAGGCTCTCGCATGCGCTACGGAGCTCGTGCAGTATGATGAGATACTCCTTCACAGGAAGAGGGCGGGGAAGGTCAAGGTAAAAAGGGTTTCAGTGCCATTACCACTTATTTGAGAAACGATGTTAGACCCATATTTCTAGAACCATCAGCGCAGGAAAGGGTGATGTGGCCATTATTACACCTGGTCGCATTTACCTTCCCAGAATTCTCTGCTACCCATTTTTAGAGGCTGGATGGACCCTGTAGCCTTTTTTTTTTTTTTTGGGTGTGGTGGTACCAGAAAAAAAAAATCCCCACTGCTGGGACATGAACCCTGGACCATCGGATTAGCTGACACTGAGCCAATAAGGCCACCCTTTCACAGGAGAGAAGAAGAAGAAGATAAATGAGTTGAGAACTATGATAAAACTTGTTCTAGCAGAGTAGAGACAGTCAGAGATGTATGAAGCAGTTTTAAAAAAAACAATAGAAAAAAGAAAATACGAGGGAAAAAAAAAGAGGTAATAAGATTAACTCGTAGAAAAGGAAAACATATTGAAACAAACCAATATTTCGGTGACTGGCTTTCATCAAGGAAGATGAAAATAACGAAACAACAAATAAACACACAAAAAAAATGTCATTTAACTGGCAGATACAGTTGGTTATGACTTTACTTGCTTGATTCTTTAGTCATAGTTTAGCTCTCTGCTGTAAACGAATGTTGTATTTTAGCTCTGGTTTTACCCTCTCTAATAAACTGTGCTCACTTGCTTGTGGTCCCACGTTTGTGTCCCACTTCTGGTGTCATCCAGACGACGCGTCCGTAAAACTGGGCACCTGACACACTAGTGTTGAGGAAAAGCCTTGAAAATATAGAGGATCTTCATTTGTGCTCACCTATATCTGTCTGGGCGCACTTTGTGCCAACATTTCTTACAAGGATTGATCTGTACACGCAGGATGGGGGGTATTCCAAAGATGAGCAGTAGAATACGCAAAGCTTTTCTTGAAAAGATCAAGTCTAGGTTTTGGAAGACATATGTTGTTTAAGTGTTGCCTACACTTTGGGTTAGATTTAAACAGTTTCCATAGATAAGACGGATCATTATGTGACACACTGATGTACCATCTTAACTTTATTGAATGGAAACCTATTCTTAAGAGGCAGTATTTTGATACATTTGTGCTGATTTGATGTTTGTGCATGATCTTTGTCACTAAGAAGCTTTACTGCTCGCTTTTGAAGTGAGCAAAGCCTCTTTGTATTTGACACTGAGCAACAATCCCAGATTGTTGAGCCGTAGTCTAAATGTGAGTGTATAGAAGAGGATATCGTAGAGCTAAGTGTCATTCTCCAATATATAGATCTTTGTTCGATGTTGTTGTTGCTTTCGGCATGTTAACTGTTGTTGTATTATAGGCAATTTTATCTTACTGGAAATGCGAGTCTTGCACTTGTACGAACTCCCTGTAATTTTGAGCTGTTGTTCTTTGTAGCCGATGCTGTAGAGGTGTTGAGGCACAGCATCGTATCGGCGTGGGAGCGGGCTATGGCGGTTATTTTTTCAGTCCTGGAGTACAACTAAAAAGCAAGGGGTGTGCAATGCTTCTTTAGCAGACTCCACCACCATGTGGACTATGGCGATCCCTGCCCCGTTAACCAGGCTAGGCCGTGCTTCCAGGTACTGAGGTAGCCCTTCCGTTTTGTGCCTAGAATGCCAGCGGGTACTACGGTAGCCCATGTTTGTTTCTTTAAAAAACAGTGTAACTTTTTAATTGTACACGTTTTATTTTCGCATGTCCGGTGACCTGCCATAGTTCCGTCAGAAGCGTGCTTAACAACCGAATGGAAATGTGTGTTTTGATGGAGAAATTGCAATATTTTCTGTGATTTTTGAGGCATACGGACATGCCCCACGACCAGACCACTGTTCTTGAATGTGCCCCAAGTAGATTTTTTACCATAAAACGGACTGAAGAAGTAGTTAGAAGGTTATTTCAGACGTTATTGTATTGCGTATGTCACAATTAAAGAGGATTAAAGAGAGAAAACTTAAATATTTTGGCCACATTAAACGTCATGATACTTTGGAGAGGACCGTATTGGAAGGATACATGGTGGGAAAAAGAAAAAGAGGAAGACCGAGACGAAGATGGCTGCAGGACATCGTTGATGATCTGGAAATGGATGCAGCAGCAGCAGGCCATCTTGCTCACAACCGAGAGGCCTACAGGAGTGCTGTTTGGGAGGCAAAGTTCCGCAAGGGACAAGCAAAGGAATGAATGAATGAATGTCACATTCTATGACACGACCAGATCGGACGAAGCTACAGGCAGGTCTAGACATCGCCGATGATAAATATTGCACCTCTAGATCTACCCGATGGTAAGTAGGACACAATTATCAGCTAAAGTCATCACACTACTTCTTTTTTCTAAAAAAAATGTCATTTAACTGGCAGATACAGTTGGTTATGACTTTACTTGCTTGATTCTTTAGTCATAGTTTAGCTCTCTGCTGTAAACGAATGTTGTATTTTAGCTCTGGTTTTACCCTCTCTAATAAACTGTGCTCACTTGCTTGTGGTCCCACGTTTGTGTCCCACTTCTGGTGTCATCCAGACGACGCGTCCGTAAAACTGGGCACCTGACACACTAGTGTTGAGGAAAAGCCTTGAAAATATAGAGGATCTTCATTTGTGCTCACCTATATCTGTCTGGGCGCACTTTGTGCCAACATTTCTTACAAGGATTGATCTGTACACGCAGGATGGGGGGTATTCCAAAGATGAGCAGTAGAATACGCAAAGCTTTTCTTGAAAAGATCAAGTCTAGGTTTTGGAAGACATATGTTGTTTAAGTGTTGCCTACACTTTGGGTTAGATTTAAACAGTTTCCATAGATAAGACGGATCATTATGTGACACACTGATGTACCATCTTAACTTTATTGAATGGAAACCTATTCTTAAGAGGCAGTATTTTGATACATTTGTGCTGATTTGATGTTTGTGCATGATCTTTGTCACTAAGAAGCTTTACTGCTCGCTTTTGAAGTGAGCAAAGCCTCTTTGTATTTGACACTGAGCAACAATCCCAGATTGTTGAGCCGTAGTCTAAATGTGAGTGTATAGAGGAGGATATCGTAGAGCTAAGTGTCATTCTCCAATATATAGATCTTTGTTCGATGTTGTTGTTGCTTTCGGCATGTTAACTGTTGTTGTATTATAGGCAATTTTATCTTACTGGAAATGCGAGTCTTGCACTTGTACGAACTCCCTGTAATTTTGAGCTGTTGTTCTTTGTAGCCGATGCTGTAGAGGTGTTGAGGCACAGCATCGTATCGGCGTGGGAGCGGGCTATGGCGGTTATTTTTTCAGTCCTGGAGTACAACTAAAAAGCAAGGGGTGTGCAATGCTTCTTTAGCAGACTCCACCACCATGTGGACTATGGCGATCCCTGCCCCGTTAACCAGGCTAGGCCGTGCTTCCAGGTACTGAGGTAGCCCTTCCGTTTTGTGCCTAGAATGCCAGCGGGTACTACGGTAGCCCATGTTTGTTTCTTTAAAAAACAGTGTAACTTTTTAATTGTACACGTTTTATTTTCGCATGTCCGGTGACCTGCCATAGTTCCGTCAGAAGCGTGCTTAACAACCGAATGGAAATGTGTGTTTTGATGGAGAAATTGCAATATTTTCTGTGATTTTTGAGGCATACGGACATGCCCCACGACCAGACCACTGTTCTTGAATGTGCCCCAAGTAGATTTTTTACCATAAAACGGACTGAAGAAGTAGTTAGAAGGTTATTTCAGACGTTATTGTATTGCGTATGTCACAATTAAAGAGGATTAAAGAGAGAAAACTTAAATATTTTGGCCACATTAAACGTCATGATACTTTGGAGAGGACCGTATTGGAAGGATACATGGTGGGAAAAAGAAAAAGAGGAAGACCGAGACGAAGATGGCTGCAGGACATCGTTGATGATCTGGAAATGGATGCAGCAGCAGCAGGCCATCTTGCTCACAACCGAGAGGCCTACAGGAGTGCTGTTTGGGAGGCAAAGTTCCGCAAGGGACAAGCAAAGGAATGAATGAATGAATGTCACATTCTATGACACGACCAGATCGGACGAAGCTACAGGCAGGTCTAGACATCGCCGATGATAAATATTGCACCTCTAGATCTACCCGATGGTAAGTAGGACACAATTATCAGCTAAAGTCATCACACTACTTCTTTTTTCTAAAAAAAACTCTTCATTCTTACTTTTACAGCTATTTTGATGCATAATACGTATACTTATATGTGGAAATACTTTATTACATTCAGTTTTACAACTGTACCCTCTATGCAGATCAAGACCCGCGCTTTAATTTGGCACAAACGGAACGTCGGCATTTTTTTTCCTTCGGCACGGAAAGAGTTAATGGGGGTAACACGAAGAAGTAGGACAGGGTTAGCTATCCCTGACGCTGGCATATCAGCTATGGGTCACTGATTGCCTCATCGGAAAGCATCTTCACCTCGGGAAAATGTGAGAAGGATGTTATTTGAAGCGGACGATGTGAAGATGTTGTAGCGTGAGACTGAAAGTGAAATACAGTGGTTTGATAAAAGATATTGAGTTTTTTTTCAAAGAAGGGAGCTTCTTGGTGAACTCCACTCCAACCAGAGGGACTACTAGCATCACGCTGTTATCTACTCTCACCACAGAGACTACTAGCACCACGCTGTTATCTACTCCCACCACAGAGACTACTAGCACCATACTGTTATCTACTCTCACCACAGAGACTACTAGCACCACGCTGTTATCTACTCTCACCACAGAGACTACTAGCACCACACTGTTATCTACTCTCACCACAGAGACTACTAGCACCACGCTGTTATCTACTCTCACCACAGAGACTACTAGCACCACGCTGTTATCTACTCTCACCACAGAGACTACTAGCACCACGCTGTTATCTACTCTCACCACAGAGACTACTAGCACCACGCTGTTATCTACTCTCACCACAGAGACTACTAGCACCACACTGTTATCTACTCTCACCACAGAGACTACTAGCACCACGCTGTTATCTACTCTCACCACAGAGACTACTAGCACCACGCTGTTATCTACTCTCACCACAGAGACTACTAGCACCACGCTGTTATCTACTCTCACCACAGAGACTACTAGCACCACACTGTTATCTACTCTCACCACAGGGACTACTAGCACCACACTTTTATCTACTCTCAACACTGGGACTACTAGCACCACACTGTTATCTACTCTCACCACAGAGACTACTAGCACCACACTGTTATCTACTCTCACCACAGAGACTACTAGCACCACACTGGTATCTACTCTCACCACAGAGACTACTAGCACCACACTGCTATCTAATCTCACCACAGAGACTACTAGCACCACACTGTTATCTACTCTCAGCACAGAGACTACTAGCACCACGCTGTTATCTACTCTCACCACAGAGACTACTAGCACCACACTGTTATCTACTCTCATCACAGAGACTTCTAGCACCACACTGTTATCTACTCTCACCACAGAGACTACTAGCACCATACTGTTATCTACTCTCACCACAGAGACTACTAGCACCACGCTGTTATCTACTCTCACCACAGAGACTACTAGCACCACACTGTTATCTACTCTCACCACAGAGACTACTAGCACCACACTGTTATCTACTCTCACCACAGAGACTACTAGCACCACACTGTTATCTACTCTCACCACAGAGACTACTAGCACCACACTGCTATCTACGCCGAAAAATCTCATTAGCTTATTTCTAGGAACAGCACAAAAATAGCGGACCGGATTCCGTAAACAGGTACACCCTTCTTGTACGATCGCCTTAACTTCCCAATGGAGTGGGTGAATGAAAAAAAATAATTATCGACGCGGCTTCTTGAATTAAATTTGGTGGGTTATGTCTCCGCCATGGCCGCGTACGTTGCTAAAATTACAGGCCAGTTCTACAGAGCGGACACGCCATTGTTGAGGAGGCAGATGCTCGCACATTTGTTCAAGTTCTGCCTGCGATGAAGATAACTTTATTATTATTATTATTATTTACATTTTTAAATAGGATAGCATAGTTTTGTTTAAAAAAAGATGTAATAAATAATCTTTTATTGAAAAATAAAAGGTTAACACTAACTATTCATTCCAGGTGCAGAAATTCAAATACCTTGGAGCAGTAATAACTTCAGATGGGAAATGCAAAACAGAAGTTAAGAACAGAATAGGCCAAACAAAGACTGCATTTCAGAGAATGAGAAACATATTAGCTAACACATCGTTATCAATGAATGTTAGAAAACGAGTCCTAAAATGCCTCTATTGAACCTATCTTGTTATATGGAAGTGAGTCCAACTCTAGCTTAAACTGGTGCAACGAAAACCACTGTGTCACGCATTCCCGCTTCTGAGACCCACCAAGAATACAGGCTCAAGCCCTGCGATACTCTGAACCTCTTGTGGTCCTCTCGTGGATCTCGTGTGGTCCTTTCGGGGACCACAGGAGGACCTATCGAGAACCACAAGGGAACCTATAGAGGACCACAGGAGTAAATTCATGAGGATCACGGGGCGGTCTTGGTGGTAGAAGCGAACGAAGAAGAAGAAATGGAAGTGAATCATGGACAATAGGCAGGTCTACACAAAAGTCATTGGAAGCAGCAGAAATGTGGTTTATTAGAAGAATGTTGCGAATCCCCTGGACAGCAAAAATAACTAATGAAGAATGTATGAGAAGAGCTGGAGAGACAAAAATTCTTGTCAAAACAAAAAAAAAATAAGAGAGAGACAATGTACTTCCATAGGACATGCAGTGAGAAGAGAGGGCAATGAAAATATTGAAACATCAGGAAAAATAGAGGTAAGAAGAGCCAAGGGAAGGCCGAGAGAAATGATACTGGGCAGTCTGACGGGATGGTGTGAGAGGAGGTCACCAACTGAGCTGATGGCCTGCATGAGGGATCGTGTACTCTGGAGAAGCATAATAGCCAACGCCAGTCGACACAGCATCTGATGATGACGATGATAAACTATTCATAAAAGTAACAAAGAAATAATGATTGTTTATAACTCTTCAAGAGCTACTTTGGTAACCTTTATTGCGTAACTTGCCTCACCTGTACCAACGAAGTCTTGTAGATGTGACCCGCAAGATGTGAGGGCCCGGGCCAGTATTTATCACCAGTCCTAACAGGCATGTCTGTGTTTGGCCGAAACGAAGGGAGGTAAGGGGAACCAAAACCCAATATCGAGGGCCTGAAATGTGCACGTCGCCTGGGGAGCATGTAGGTGATGCGTGTTTAAATCAGCTTTTGTGGTAAACGGAACAAGTACTAATTTGTTTCCAACTCGTTTAAGACTAAATTGGGGGGGGGGGGGGGGGGAAGGAAAAAGACGAAAGGACACCCCCCCCCCCCACAATCCAGTGCTTCTCATTTTAGTGGTGGCCAGCTGAATTAAGGAAGCCAAGAAAAGCTGAAATGAGGGTCTCATATTTTATATTCCATGACGCTTTTGCTGGCAGGGGAAGTCATTCAGCGTTCATGGTTATAGAAGAAAAAAAAGAGAGTGGTTCTCAAGTTATGCACACTGGGTACCCTGAATTCTATAACGACCTACCCACTTCAGATTTACAGCTTTTACAGCTGGAAGCTGTGTCTTACCTTTTATTTCAGTGTGTGAAGTGAGGCTTGGTGTGGTGTATTTCTTTCAAGAATTTGTCACGTCTAAGAATCATGCCCAGGTTTATCTGAATCCAACGAAAGACATGATTGCAATATTATTTGCAGTGCCAAGCAGCGTTGACGATCATGCTTTTGAAATCTTAATGTTTCCAATCAGTTCAAATGTTTTTCTTTTTCTGTGCCACTTGGTCAGTTCTTATATCTTATATCCTTCCCGTGCCGTTAAACGTCACATAGGGCTCGCAAAGTAGTTCGCCAATTTTTCCTGTCTTCGGCGAGTCTTTCAACCTCATCAAGGCATTTTGTGCCTATTAATGTGGCCTTTCTTAACAATGTCCTCTAAGTTTCACGCTGTCTGCCTCTTTTTCTTTGGCCTGTTGTGTTCCACTTGATAGCTTGTTTTGGGATTCTCTGACTGTTTCTTCTCATCACGTGACCAACATATGTCCATCTCCTTTTCCTGATCACCCATGAGACTGGTTGTTGTTCATTCATCTGTCTTATCTCTGCATTGTTCTTGAACTCATTCCACTTGAGAGTATTTTCCTTATGCATTTGTTTTCAAAAGAGTCTAATTTCTTTACTGTTTCTTTAGTTGTTTTCCAGCTTTCACATGCATAAATGAGGGTGGATATTACATTTGAAGTGAATAGTCTTAACTTGTTTTTTTTTTTTTTGCTTATAACTTTTGAATGCCATATATTCTCAAGATTCTTGAAGATCTAAGCTGCTTTTGCAATTCTAACTTCCTTTCTGGTGTCACTATCCTGGTCTATGTAGCTGGCAAGGTATGCAAATTGATTGACTTCTTCAATATCTGTCCCTTCTATGTGAATTTTTCCATTTTGATTAATGGGAAGTTTCATTATTTTTTTTCCTTGTTAATTTCAAGTCCTATTTTGCTAGCCAGTGAAAACAGGCTATTTTTCTTGCACGGAATTTACATTGTTACTGATAAGAGTTATGTCATCAGCAAAATCAAGATCTTCTAGTTGGGTCCCATGTACCCAGTCAATACCTGTGTTACCTGTGCAGCATTTTTTTCACCTGTTTCAATCTGGAACCATTCACTCATCCCTTCTTCTGTTTTGACTGCACAAACATATCCATTGTAGAAGTCCTTAATGATGTTGACAATTTTCGATGGTATCCCATTTAGACTTAACATTCTCCATAATGAATCTCTGTGTATGCTATCAAATGCCTTTTTTTAAGTCTATGAAGTTCAGTATTAGTGGTTTCTGCTTTTCAATATTTTCTTCAAGTATTATTCTTAGAGTAAAGATCTAGTCGAGACAGCTTCTCCCTTTCCGAAATCCTGCTTGTTCTTCTCTCATTGCAGTATCCACTATATCCTTAAGTCTATTCAAAATGACCTTGTAAAATACTTTTAGCACAACTGATATTAAGGTTGCTCCTCCCCAACTGTTACAGTCACTAAGGTTGCCTTTTTTTGGTATTTTAACAATGATTCAATTTTTACATTTAGAAGGAACCTTTTCTTCTTTCGAAATCTTATTAAACATTCTCTGTAGTTGTCTCATGTTGTCACTATTGATAGCTTTTAACATTTCGGGTGTTATTTCATCTTCACCTGTAGCTTTGTTGTTAGCCATTAAATTCACTGCTGTTTCAATTTCATGCAATTTAATTTCATCTAGGTTGACATTTAGTTGTGGAGTGGGTAAGTCTGTTTCAAGGTTTAACAATTCTTTTGGGTGTGGTCGATTAAGTATTTCTTGGAAGTGTTCATCCCATCTTTGCTTTTGGTCTTTATTTGATGTTAATAGGGTTCCAGTTTTGCTAAGGATTGGTCTTTCTTTAGATGCAATATTACCTGTTAGCCTCTTTTGTATGTTATATAAAGTTTTGCTGTCTCCTGTTTTTTGGTTTTTTTCCTAAATTCGCCATATTGTCTATGTATTCTCCTTTATCCCTTCTAGCTGAACTTTTTACTTTCTTGTCTATTTCTTTATATGTTGTTTTATTTACATGCCAGTTCACGGAGATATTTTTCTGTCGGCCTTCCTCTCAATCTTTTTCTCATGTATTTTCCAGTCATTAAAGTTCTCTGACTTGTGTCTCTTCATGACATGTCCAATAAATTTTGGCTTTTTTTTTCCTTTCTTTGTTTCACGTTTTGACAGAGTCAGACACGAAGATATGTTACAGGCGCTTGAAAGACGGGAACTAATGGAATAATGAAAAGGTAGTCACACAAGAGAGGGGAAGTATAAAAAGGAGGAATGGGAGGGGAAGGGCGAGATGTACGGTAAATAAATATACGTGGTGATAATATGCCAGTTCCTACTTCTTGCGTTTGGCTCTCAAAGAAAACATATTTTCTTCACTTGGAAGCAGCTTTGTGGACGGCGGAGAACTGGCCAGGCGGAATAAGGGCCTCGCACTTTTGAAAATTTGTTAAGAGAGGCCAGCTTAGTGGGAACACCATCCCTTGATGAGGTTGAAAAGCTCACCTAAAACGGGAAATCTTGGCAGTCTACCATGCGAGCAATACGTGACGTTTAACGGTACGGGAAGGATGTACGGATGTACGTACTTTTGTAAGGTGAACAAATCCCTCCCCTTCCCCCACTCCTAGCAGTTTACCTGTTGATTAACTATTCTGTTTTCATCCTTCATGCCCCCCCCCCCCCCCGCCCCACAGAGGAAGCCATCCTGGCCCTGAACGATGCGCTGGCTCTGTCATCCTCGTTTCCGACATGGGTGTACTATCTACAGACCATAACTGCTGTGATACTAAAGCAACGGACTAATGCCTTCTTTTTTGCAACAGACGTCAAGATGAAGATATAGAAACACAGCCGCGGAACAACAATGGGATGTAATTGTTGGCTTGTATTCTCGGAGTGGATCCGAGAGGTCGGTCTCTTCCTACATCGCCATGGGGAGAATAGGTTGATCTCTATCCGACTTGCCGGCTTGGCGCAGAGCGAATCTTCTGCCAGAAGGATTAAATTTTGGTCGTGTGATTCCCAGGTTCTCATAATGCCGTTATCTTCGCGTTTTCTTAACATTTAGATCAGCTGAATTATTTTTTACTCTCTTTTTTTCCCACTTTGCTATCGATTTCTAACAGAAAAAAAACGTGTTTAGGATTAATTAAGTTCAGTGGCCAGGCATGTATAATTTACCCTGACTTCAACATTTCGTGTTTATCAAATACAAACAGGCACGTTTCCAACCTTCGTGGGAGAGGGTGGACGTTTGTTATACAATACACAATATGAAGTATTATACACTATACAATACACTAGGTGAGACATTGGAAAAAAAAGTGAGGTTCGCCCGTGCCTGAGAGTAGACATCATCATGTGCCGTCTCCACAGGCAGGGCCTTCGAGATGAATTTTGTACGGTTTTAGACCTGCTTTACTCTCACCGTATGCCCGGCCATGTAAACTTCTGTTCACCTGTTGACCTTCGCCTATTTGTTTCGTTGTTTTTCACGAGTTACTGTTCTCACTATGGTATAATATGTTGATGATGGTTCTGGATAAGATTATTTTAACTGTCTGGTTACTATGCTTGGTCTCTCCACCACCACCCCCCCCCCAATTATTTCCCCCCTTTTCAGCTTCTCTTGTGCTTCAATGATTGCACAAAAACTTTCGACAGAGTTGGAGATGAAGATATGATACAAATGCTAGGGAAAAAAAAACTTAACACAAAGATATGAGAATTATTACGAATGTGTACTGAAATCAAAGAGCAGAAGTAAAAGTGAACAATGACGTAGATGAGTAAGACGAGATGTAAGAACAGGATGCGTATTGTCACCTGATCTATTCTCATTATACTGCGAGAACGTCATTACAAATGTGAAAGCAATTAATTTAATCATATGGACAGCCAGGAAGATAAAGAACACAGTTTTGTAGGATTAGACCTGGAAAAAATCGTAGACAAAGCACTTTAGTGAGACGTGAGAGAAAGAAAAATCACAAGAGAATTACCTGGGATTCGAACCACGGACTCCGGTAGGACCAGCAGCCGTCTAGCCACGAGAGAACAGCGTACTAAATGACTGCACTACTAGCACCTCCTGCCCCATGTTCGAATCCCAGGTAATTTCCTCATGATTTTACTTTCTCTCATGTCTCACTAAAGTGCTTTGTCTGCGATTTTTTTGTTTGTTTGTTTGAGGTCTAATCCTTCAAAACTGTGTTCTCTTCCTTTACCGCACAAAAGCCTCGTTGTTTCCTATTTATAAAAAAATTGAGCCACTAAGATAGCTCTTCTGCTGTTCTTTCCTGCTAGAATTAAAATCAGCCCCAGCCACCACACTGAGTGTTGCTGAAAGATTAGAACCCAAATGTGTGGAATAATGGGGCGTCTTTCGCGGTCATATCACCCTCTAGTGTGCTGACAGGTCAAGGAAAATATGGGCACTAACACCATATCCCTATGTGCCTCTAAGGCATGACAGGGTTACCTTTACCTTTTTTACTCTACCTTTAGCGGTCAGAAAGGGAACGAAGGAGTGCTAGACCAAGTGATTTTGACAAGAGAAATACGTATACTATGTTACATAACGTGCCAGACAGCGTTGGTGTTCATGTGCCTTCATTTCGCTTACTGCTGTCAGAATCTTGTCGTCAGGGTTTCTCAGCCTCTTATTTTAAGTACTGGGGTATTTTGCGTGCCGTAGAGGTGTGAAGAATGTAGGAGAAGAGCTGGAGAGACAAAAAGCCTTGTCAAAAAGATAAGAGAGAGACAATGTACTTTCATAGGACATGCAATGAGAAGAGGGGGCATTGAAAATATTATAACAACAGGAAAAACAGAAGGAAGAAGATCAAGAGGAAGACCAAGAGAAATGATACTGGACAGTCTGACGGGATGGTGTGAGAGGAGATCACCAACTGAACTGATGGCTTGCATGAAGGATCGGGTACTCTGGAGAAGCATAATAGCCAACGCCAGTCGGCACGGCACCTGATGATGATGATGCTAGACCAAGTGATTTTGACAAGAGAAATACGTATACTATGTTACATAACGTGCCAGACAGCGTTGGTGTTCATGTGCCTTCATTTCGCTTACTGCTGTCAGAATCTTGTCGTCAGGGTTTCTCAGCCTCTTATTTTAAGTACTGGGGTATTTTGCATGCCGTAGAGGTGTGAAGTGTTAATGCCTTCACATTTCTACGCCACAATACCATTGTGAGACAGGCAGGCCAGATGTTCTCACTTCCTGTTTTCCAAAATCCCTGGCTGCCCATTTCTTCAGACCGGATCGACCTTGGTTGGGAATCGAACTAAGACTTCTTTATCAACCCATGACTGCACAAACCATCACAAAATGGTATGTCATATAAGGTGCTGAATGAATGTTTTCATAAGGTTAGCAACTTTACATCTAAAAACTCAACCAGATATACTGGTACAAACAAGTGAAACAAATCTAAAACAGTCACCAGACCAATGCTTCAAACAGATTTCCGCAGCACATAAAAAAAATGGGAACAGAAATCACGTACCTAGGCCAAGACAGATGGAAAGATTTGTTCTGATTTATTGGACTTTATGCATAGTGAAGACTGGAGAATCTTTCAGTAACAAGCAACAAGGGTGGCTTTTAACTTCTTAAGAGGCATCTTTCAGTAATGAGCAGCAAGGGTGGCTTTTAACTTCTTAAGACGCATCTTTCAGTAATGAGCAGCAAGGGTGGCTTTTAACTTCTTAAGAGGCATCTTTCAGTAACGAGCAGCGTCAGCCGCACAGAGCCGCGCCGAGCTGCACAGCGCGGGCTGCTGCTGTTGCGCAGGCCGACCGTTCTTTTGGTGAAAAAGCGCTCTCGAGTTCCGTGCGTGGGGAGACAGGCTTTCGCTCCATTCCCGGACGGCGAGAGTTAAGGTGTTTCGATGCAGAAGTGAGTGGTTTGTCCGTTGAGCGAAGCATATAAACGGCTAGCCGGCCAGGTTCGTATTAACAGTGTACTACATTTCTGTCGACCGATGGTCTCGAAATTGGCCCATCTCTCGCAAAGAGTATTGGGTCTGCAGTATGTAATGTGTATTGTTTGTGGGTGGCCGGGCTTTCTTCTCGTTCGTTAGAGCAGAGAGAGCCGCCGGTTAAAGGAAATGAAACGCCGCCGGGGTCGAAAGGGATCCGCTCTGAGCAAAAGCGCTGTCTCCCTTGCCCCACGTCGGTCTGTCGGCAGATATCCGACAAAGGTTCGGTGAAGAAAGCTATCTGGTTGATCCTGCCAATAGTCATATGCTTGTCTCAAAGATTAAGCCATGCATGTCTAAGTTCACACTGTCTCACGGTGAAACAGCGAATGGCTCATTAAATAAGTCAAGGTTCCTTAGATGACACGATCCTACTTGGATAACTGTGGCAATTCTAGAGCTAATACATGCTTACCAAGCTCCGACCCTCGTGGAAAGAGCGCTTTTATTAGTTCAAACCGCTGCTGGCGAGATTCTTCGGCTGCCGTGCGTGGAGCGGTGCTGCTCCCGGCCAGTGAAGAAAGTGCAAATGGGGTTGCCGCGCGGCACCACTGCGGAAAAGGTGGTAGAAAGGATAAAGCGAAGCAAACAGTCAAATCACGGCACCTCTGATCTGGAGGTCGGCCAAGTCCTAAGTGCACTCATATCAGGTGAAATGCCTGAACTGGCTTAACCCAGAGGTTAAGATACTGCTGGCGAGACTCTTCGGATGCTGCGCCTGGAGTGAAGCTCCTCCCGGTCAAGGAAGGAACTGCGGAAAAGAAATAAAGGTTGCTGTGTGGCGCCGATGTGAAAAGGTGAAGGAAAGGATAAAATGAAGTTTAATCAGTATGTCCAATGGTTTCGCTGTGAGAGCTACACATACCACGGCGCCTCTGCTATAGAGGCCGGCCAAGTCTGAAATACACCTAAACTGGTGAAATATGCCTAAACCGGCATACACCAGGGGTGAAACTTGATGGCTAGGCATGTCACGCCACCTCCGCTCTAGAGGTCGGCCTGATATATACCCATACTGGTGAAATATGCCTAAACTGACTCACACCAGGGATAAAACTAGAAGGCTACACATGTCACAGTACCTCTGCTTTAGAGGTCGGTCACATCCCAAACACGCCCATACTGGGTTAATATGCCTAAACCGGCTCAACCCAGGGGTGGAAGTCACTAGTGGCGAGGATTTGTCCTCCTGGACAAAAGCTCCATCCTGGTCACAACTAGGAAGGGTAGCGGCCACGACCACAAAATGTGGAAGTCGGAGACACTGGACCAGGGCATGTCTAGATAGGCAACCATCTCTCACCCGGCGGGGGATGTATGTGTATCCTAATCACGCTGAGGTTTTCCGGTGAGAAAGTCCAACACTGGACTGGATGGGCAACCACCTCTCACCCGGCGGTGATACATGGATATCTCAAAACACGTCGAGGTCTTCCGGTGAGAAAGTCCAACTCTAGACTAAACTGGTGCAACGAAAACCATGGTGTCACGCAATCCTGCTTCTGAAACCCACCAAGAATACAGGGTCAAGCCCTGCAATACTCTGAACCTCTTGTGGTCCTCTCAGGGATCTAGTGTGGTACTTTCAGGGATCACACGGGACTTAACAAGGACCACAGGCATAAATTCAGTAGGATCACAGGGCAGTCTTGGTGGTAGAAGCGAACGAAGAAGAAGAAGAAGACGTAACGAGCAGCAAGGGTGGCTTTTAACTTCTTAAGCTTCTTTCAGTAACTAGCAGCAAGGGTGGCTTTTAACTTCTTAAGAGGCATCTTTCAGTAATGAACAGCAAGAGTGGCTTTTAACTTCTTAAAAGGCATCTTTCAGTAACGAGCAACAAAGGTGGCTTTTAACTTCTTAAAAGGCATCTTTCAGTAACGAGCAATAAAGGTGGCTTTTAACTTCTTAAAAGGAATCTTTCAGTAATGAACAGCAAGATTAACTTCTTAAAAGGCATCTTTCAGTAATGAGCAACAAAGGTGGCTTTTAACTTCTTAAAAGGCATCTTTCAGTAAGGACCAGGAGAAGTGGCTTTTAATTTTTAAGACATTTTTCAAAAAATCTTTCAGTAATGACCAGCAAGGCTGGCTTTTAACTTCTTAGAAGTTAAGATGGAGTACACCAGCTGAATGAGTGAATTGGCTATAGTTCAGATTAGGGTGTATCCCTTTGTCGAGCTGCGCAAGGCACGTTTTGATTTAGCCACGACGCCTGTTTCTTGCAGAAAAAAAAATTCCCCAACTTTCTGAGACAGTTTACTCAACACAATAAAGTTCAGCTGATTGCAGGCACCGGTAACTAGTCTCTGACCCACAATATCCACATTAGAAGTCAGTTTAGGCACCTGCATTCCACTGGTGAAAATGAACAAATTAAAAATGTGAAACAGGTGTGTAAAAGTGATCAATAATCAAAATTTTACTTAACACTTCACATGCCTTTGGGCACTTTAGCAACGCTTCTGGTTTTCCGATTTGTACATATGGTCGATATAGTGACGCTTGGTTTGTTTTATTAAAACAACTGGTGTAACATTTAGATTGTATATATTTTGTCCGCGTTTCTGGTCACACTTTTCAAAATGGTAAAAGAGTCCTTAGTTTTGAGTGATGCCGAGTGAGAAAAAGGAAGAGAAACATCAAAATTTTTCAATTTCTGATGATGTAGATAGGGCTATGGACATGGCCTGTGACCACCCCTCTGCTCTTGAAAGTATCCCAAGTAGATCTAGACATATTTAGACGACTGGAGAAGTAGTTAGGAGGTTATTTCAGACATTAATTTAGCGATGCAGCATAGAATCACAATACAAGATGGACAAGTAGATCTACACATCTCAGATGGTAAGTAGTGCAGATCTAGACCTAGCCGATGGTGAGCTGGGCACAATCAGTGTCTAAAAACATCACATTACTTCTTTTTTCCTAAAAAACTCTGCATTTGTGAAATCTTCATAGTTATACTTTGAAACATAATAAGTACACGGAAGTACATGTAAATACTGTTTTCCATTCCATTTTACAACTATACCCCCTAACATATCAAGACCTGTGCTTTTTGTGTGGCACAGACGGGAACGTCCGCGTTTTTTTCTGTGGCACAGGAAGAGTTAAAAGTGTAAAAATAATGAAAATGGAAATTAAAAACCATGAAGGTGTAATAAACTGTGAGAAAAGAAATGAAAAAAATAAAAAAACAAAATATGAAAATGTAAAAATGAAGGAAAGAGAAACTTAAAAAAAAAAAAAAACCATGAAAGTGTAAATATTATTAAGAGAGAAACTAAAAAAATAAATATGAGAGTGTACAAATCATGGAGAGTGAAATTAAGAAACAAAGCTGGTAAAAGTAATAAATAAAAATGTTAAAAAAAAATCTTCCAAGTTATCAACATTTTATTCTCTTATTCTTGATTTACAACTCAAGTTTTACAATCATAAATTTTCCTGAAATCTGTCAGAACACTGAAAACTTCATGCAATTCATTCATATTTTGACTGGTTACAAAATGCTGATCACCTAAATGTATCGATAATTTTAAAGATAAAAATGAATGTTACTGCTTATAAAATGCTTACATGGCAACATCTCTTTTATCTTCACAAGACTTGTATAGTTTAAGTGAGTTATATCCCTTATACTGAAACATCACAAGATTTATATCCCTTGTGTGGTACTATGAACTTGGACTTCAATACAAACGTCAAACAAGTCTATCCAGTTGTATGGACACCATCAGCCAACAGCACAAAGAGACTGCAGAGCTTTGTTAACACCTGCCTAAGGTAGATCCTTCAGATCAGATGGCCAGATACCATCAGTAATGAAGAGCTATGGCAGGAAACAAACCAACCCACAGTAAAAGAAATGACAATGAAAAGATGTTGAGAGATGGATAGGACATATGTTTGGACAGTCTACCACAAACATAACCAGATAAGCTCTCACCTGGAATCCCCCAGAAATACCAGGTAGGGGGGTCTTGAAGCAGAAGTTTGACTACACCTGGAGACAGACAGAAGTTTCCTGGGCTGGAAATGGAGATCTCTTGGCCCATGTCCCAGAAAGTGGTAAAGAAGACAAAGTAAAGAAGAAATGTGGTACTATCTCTCTTATTTTCACACAATTTATATTTTCTTTTTCTTTATTTTTCTGAATACTTTCCCTTCAGCAGAGTCCCTGACACTGGGTGAGATTTCTAACTCTGGATTCCTCAATACTCGTTTCTTCTCTTTATTTCGTTTCCTCTTCTTCTTCGATGAACCATCACCGGAAGCCTGATTTATGTCCCTTTGTTCTGGGGAAATGGGCATGAATTTATCTTGGAGTCTGGCCTTCTTCTTCTTCTGTTGTGTGGCTTCTAGTTTCTGTTCTTTAACGATCAATCTAAAGCCATCATCATCATGTGGCCTCTTGTTACTCTGTTTAACAGTTGGATTTGTGTGCACAACCTAAATGACACAAGAAAAAAGAAAATTGAAAATACAACACCCAAGCAGATTTGTGTTGTTTTTTTTGTGTGTTTGTTTGTATTATTTAAATATCTAAATATTCTGTTGTTGCTGTGGTGGTGTAGTTGTTAGTGCACTCATTTGCTAACCACAAAGTCCTGGTATGATTCTGCACTGGGGCAGAATTTCTGTGAAATGACAAGTACCAGAGTAAACCCAGCCTCAAAAAATTGTTCTTGGGGAAACTAAAGGCAGCTGAGTGCTGTCACCCTAACCTCAAGAAATTGTTCTTGGGGAACTAAAGGCAGCTGAGTGCTGTCACCCTAACCTCAAGAAATTGTTCTTGGGGAAAATAAAGGCAGCTGAGTGCTGTCACCCTAGCCTCAAGAAATTGTTCTTGGGGAACTAAAGGCAGCCAGGTGCTGCCACCCTAACCTCACAATGCTGTTGGCCATGAAATGTGAGGACACCAACAGCAGGCAAATGTCATATGAAATAAGAAGAATATTCTCTCGTAAAAAGTCTGACCTGTTACATTTTAAAAACTTACTGTGACAGTTGTAACCTCGTGTGCAAGACGAGACAAGCTTTACGAAGGTAAGGTAAAATCCGTGTTTCCATGCCACTCAGGCATATTTAGGATAACACTGTTAGACCTGTATTTCCAACATCTTCCGCACATGAATGTGTGATGCTGTCAGTATCACACCTGGCCACATTGACCAGATTTCTCTGGCACCCATTTTTTGAGGCTGGGCCAATCCCGGGGCCTTTTTGATGTGCTAGTACCAGAGAATATCCCCACCGCTGGGACTTCAGTCAGATCAGTAGCCTGAACGAAGCTTTATGAAGCATTATTTTATTTCATTTACTTTTGCATTCATCCACACCTGCCCAGTGGGCAGACATTTTATATCTTCGAGGCTTTTCCTCAACACTAGGGTGTCAGTGTCAGGTACCTATTTTTATAGCTGTGTTGCCTGGAGGATGCCAGGAACCTGTTAATAAAATAAGAAACATGTACTAAAAGTGAAAATAAGTGTCAAATCTCTTAGAGAACCCACATAAGAATTCTGAGCATTTAAAATCTTCTTTGTACGCACAATGGCGATGACGCGTGGCACCCTGATTTTTGTGATGCGCCTTTTAGCTGGGTACCTCCGACTTCAGCACATTTTCTTGCTAGGGCAGACTGTGGTCTTGCTCAGACTGCCATGAAGACAGTGGTGTAGGCTGGCCTGGCCAACACTTTGTTTTCCAGCCTCTGGTGGCTGTACTTAAGCCCCTTCTCCACATCAGATTCAGCATGCAGCACTGGCTGGCCAGACGGCTTTGAGACAGTTCCATAGAGACCCTCCGACTTTGGGATGAGGAATCCGGTGAGGGCCTCAACGATATCCATTCCCCGCCACCTGTAGTCTGCTGGCTCTGTTTTGTTTTCATAATTCTGCTAGCCATTTTTGTAAAGACCCATAGGCTTGTCACGTCCTGGATTCACTGGTTTCACACCAGATTCTCCTCATCCTTGCCGGCAATCTCCAAGTCCCCATCCATCCACCAACCTGACATTACATTTTACAAAAATAACAATTAGTGTTGACTGCTACAGGTTTCTGGGCTACAGAAGTAGGTTTGAGTTTTTAAGCAAACATAACTATGTTCCCTGCTTCACAAAGGCTATGTTAAGATAAGTGTGTTCTTAATACAGTTGTTCCCAGGGGAATCTTTTAAAATAAGTTCAATACCGGATTAAAAAATATTTGGATAAAACTGATATATTGGAATGATTCTTGCTGCATGATAAAACTGTGTCACATACTGCAATGATTCTTGCTGCATGATAAAACTGTCACATAATAAAGTTTTCACATGATAAAATTTTCACATGATAAAACTGTCACATGATAAAACTGTCACATACTTTGCCAACACTTTTTTTTTCTGTGTGTTAAACTATTTTTTTTTCTTTTCCTCTGAAGAATTCTCCACCTAGAATTGTCTGGTCCAGCAAAATTAAGTCATACAAACTCTTCTGACAACACTAGTATGGTCAGACAATGGATTACACAATATTATCAATGCCATGAAGAAAACTGACAGAAAAAAAGAAGGCTGTGCAGATAAAGTGTGAAACAGTGGCTCTGACAAGCCATAGAGGTGGTAAGAGTGAAACTCCAGAGCTTGCGAAACCTGTACGACTTCAATGAGCATGAGAAAGATGGTTAATCAACATAAGATGGGTGTTATCAGTCACCGTTGTACATCGATGGAAACATTACGGAGGAGATGGGTGGACATTTTGACATGTGTGACGTAGAAGCTGGTCCTTTCCAGTTTGCAGTCATTTAATCACTATTCTTTCAAATCAACAAAGTGAAACAAAAAAATTCTTTCTGTCATTATATATACCTCAGCATTCTCGTTTGTTAATGCTCTCTGTTTCTTCTTCTTCTTTGCTTTTCCTAAGAAAGACACAAGAAAATGGACAGAGTCAAAATCTTTACAAAAAACAAACTGCCACTCTATAAAAAAATGACAAAAACATTCATATTTGCATTCAGCCATCCAAAAATTCAAATTCTATTTGGCCAAATATGAAACTAGTACATTTTATACACCCCAGTTATTTGGTTACAAAAAATGTTTGTGTGTGAATGATTACAGATAAATAAGGTTAATCAGGAAACAAAGGAAAACAATACAAAATTTCCTAGATCATAATCAGAAAAACTACATCTTAGACCAATGTTTCAGCCCATTAAATTCCTGACACTTAAGCCAGAAGAAGAAATGAGTGATGGTTTTACCACATCTTGGGAAGAATCTGGACAACACACTGACCTTGAAGAATATCATTCAGCAGCTGCTGTCGTTTTGTATTTGCGCCTTGTATCTCCATCCACTCCTTCCGACGCTGAGAGAACTTGAACAAAGCAAAATTGCGATACAGGAAGTGACCCCACTGGTCTCCCTCTAATCTGTCTTGATGCTGGATTTAAAAAATTCAAACAGTGGATTTTCATATGCCAGGATGCATGCATGTGAACTTTTATTTTATTAAAAACATTTCTGCCAAGCGAATATTTATTAAAATTATGTGCAGAATACCTTAACCTGGTGCTGCAATGTACAATTTGTAGATCTTCTTCTTCGTTCGCTTCTACCACCAAAACCGCACTGTGATCCTACTGAATTTACGTTTGTGGTCCTCGTTAGGTCCCGTGGTCCCCTGTGTGGTCCCCGAAAAGACTACACGAGAGGACCACAAGGGGTTCAGAGTATCACAGGGCTTTAGCCTGTATTCTTGGTGGGTTTTGGAAGCGAAATTTGCATGACACCATGGTTTTCATTGCACCAGTTTAGTCTAGGGTTGGACTTTCTCACCGGAAGACCTCAGCGTGTTTAGGATATCAGTGCATCCCCGCTGGGTGAGAGGCGGTAGCTCACCCAGGCCAGAGTTGGACCTTCTCACCGGAAAACCTCGACATGTTTTGAGATACCCGTGTATCACCGCCGGGTGAGAGGTGGTTGCCCATCCAGTCCAGAGTTGGACTTTCTCACCGGAAAACCTCAGCGTGATTAGGATACGCAAACATCCCCACCGGATGAGACGTGGTTGCCTATCTAGACTTCCCTGGTACAGTGTCTCCAACTTCAGCATTTTGCGGTCGTGGCCGCTACCCTTCCTAGTTGTGACCAGAATGGAGCTTTTGTCCAGGAGGACGAATCCTCGCCACTAGTGACTTCTACCCCTGGGTTGAGCCGGTTTAGGCATTATCCCAGTATGGGCGTGTTTGGGACGAGACCGACCTCTAGAGCAGAGGTACTGTGACATGCATAGCCTTCAAGATTCACCCCTGGTATGAGCTGGTTTAGGCAAAATTCACCAGTATGGGTGTTTATCAGGCGTTACCGACCTCTAGAGCGGAGGTGGCATGACATGTCTAGCCATCAAGTTCCACCCCTGGTGTGTGCCGGTTTAGGCATATTTCACCAGTGTAGGTGTATTTCGGACGTGGCCGGCCTCTAGAGCAGAGGTGCCATGGTATAGCTCTCGTAGCGACACTACTGAACATACCAGTTAAACTTCACTTTCCACCACCTTTTTCCATCAGTGCTGCACAGCAACCTTTATTTCTTTTCCGCATTTCTTCCTTGAACGGGAGGAGCTTCACTCCACGCGCGGCATTTGAAGAGTCTCGCCAGCAGTGTCTTAACCTCTGGGACAAGCCAGTTCATGTATTTCACCCGATATGACTGCACTCAGGACATGGCCGACCTCCAGACCAGAGGTGCTGTGATTTGACTGTTTGCTTCGCTTTATCCTTTCTACCACCTTTTCCGCAGTGATGCTGCGCGGCAACCTCATTTGCATCTTTCTTCATTGGCCGGGAGGAGCACCGCTCCATGCACGGCAGCTGAAAAATCTCGCCAACAGCGGCAGATGAGCTACCAAACGTGCCACTCATCTACCATAGGTAACTGGTTTTCAGGCGCCAGATATTCGCCCTCGCCCCTTCTCCTGTCAGTTTAAACAGTTCTGCCACGGGAAGGCCAGGAGCTGGACTTGACTGCCAGAGGCTGTTTGAGGCGCATTTGCAGTCCTTAGAACCAAATTTGTAGATAATATTAACACAGAATGAATTTTTAAAAAAATATAGTTTTGGACAAGGACCATCATAACCTTCACTGATAATTTAAACAGACAGGCCATACAGCCAATCTACAGACCTCCCTGTCCTTGTATTGTCTGACAAACCCTCAAGGACTTGAGATAAAGGATCTAGCCTGGCCTAATAAGATATTCTTGGACATTACAGTTTCTTCAACTTTTTTGCATTACCCTATATGTACTCACTATTTATATTACAAGCTTGTGCCAGATTGGATTTGTATACTACAATGTGATATTAAATGATACAATCACTTATTCTCAAAAATCTTCTGTCTTATGGGTAAGCCAGAATGTCAAAGGCTATGGAATTAAACTTGGACAGTAAAATCCAGACAGCAGTTTCTGCTGAAAATCATTCTCACCAATCTCTCAGTATCACTGAAACTCTGGCATATTTCTGGATATTTGGATCTGGCTCTTTCTTTAGAGCAGTGATTTCCCAAAAATGAACAGTAGATCTATGTGGGAGTGAGTATGGGACAAATATTGCGTGTAGCAACTAAAAAGAAGAGCATCACCCTCACGTACCTTGCACAACTCTTCTGCTATTGTGATTTTTGTTTTGAGTGAACTCCCTTTCCAAATACTCTCCAAACATCGAGAGCCATTTCTGTTGCATGCGATGTTTGTATACAATCCCTGCAAAATGAGAAACCAACAAAATCACGGACATATCCTACACAGAACTGAAACAATTATGACCCCCCCCCCCCTCAACCAAAACAACAAAAATATATCGTAATATTTCTGCTTGATGAAGCTAGTAAAGGACCTATGATTAACTCTACCTACTGCCTTGTCTACTAGCACTGGCAATCATATGCTCTTCTACAGTTCCCCGTGCTGTGTGATTATAAGCTGTGCTGGCACTCCCTGTCTGTGCCATCTTGTTAGTCCATTCATTTTCTCTCTCTACCTCCATCTCTTTTGCCCTCTATCTTCCAGGCTGTCACAATGTATTCCAGCCTGTTTCACTGTAAAACGCGTCCAATGAATTTGGATTGTCCTTTTCTGACTTTCGTTATTGTTTGTCTCGTCTCTCCAGCCTCTCTCAGAACCTCCTCGTTTGATTTCTTGGTATTCTTAGCATTCTTCTGAGGAACTACTTTTTAGTGGCTTCCAGATGGCGCTGTACTGACCATGCCTGACATCCACGAAATAAAATTGGCTCAATGTAGCACTGAAATACTCTTTTTGATGAAATACATACTTTATTTAAAAAAAAATTAAATATAACTGACACTTAAAATCAGATGAGTCTGATGATTTTGTTTTGAGTTCATTAAACTACCCACACTACTGTTAGTTGTTTAGAAAAAAAAAAAAAAGATATGCAGCTCCCTTCAATTAATAGTTTTTTGTTAAATTCACATGGGGTGAACAAAAAAATTAGACCTACAATAACTATTTCACAAAATTCACCTCTAATTTTTTAAGGAACATAAACCTGCTGGAGTCCTGGATGGTAGGACTTTGGAAAAACGTGTCCACAATATGACTACCACATTTATCGCAGCACAGGCCGGCTAGTTCCGCCGGAGACAGATTCAGGAGGCTGGACACAACCTGCCTGGGTCTGCTGAACTGAAGCAGCTGCTGCAGCAGAAGTGAGCCGTGGATGTTGACGGCCTTCAACAAGGTGCTGGGGTTCTGGAAGACAAAGCAAGCAAACCACAAGAGATAAGAATCGTGGTAACTATACATGTCACAAAGATGCTCCGTACATTTCTACCCTATCTCTTTCTAGCGTTCCAAGTGCTAATAATTACTGCCGCAGACATAATGTCTCTGGTGGTACCGGGTTCGGTCCCAGCCGTGAAATTTTTTTTTTCTGGTGCACACCAAAAAACAAAGACCCTGGGGTACACCCAGGCTCTAAAAATGGGTACCTGAGAAATCTGTGAAAGCAAATGCGGCCAATTGTGATACTGACCACATCACATTTTCAGGTGCCAAAGGTCATGGAAATACTGGCCTGACACCTTATCCTCAATATGCCTTAATGGCATGGAAATGGGAATTTTACTGCTTAGATATAATGTCTCCATTCTTTAAAATTTTAGCTAAATTTAAAAAAAAAAAAAAAAAAGATTCGTTAATATTCTTTAATCCTCAAGAAGTACAGGTCATCAATGAACACTCCCTAATTTTTCTTAACACTAACAAAACTCTACTACTTTTTCCTAACATTAACAAAGATCCACTACTTTTTCCCAACATTAACAAAGATCCACTACTTTTTCCTAATATTAACAAAGATCCACTACTTTTTCCCAACATTAACAAAGATCCACTACTTTTTCCTAATATTAACAAAGATCCACTACTTTTCCCCCAACATTAACAAAGATTCACCAATTCTCCCTAGACTACACATGTCTGCATAGCTTCTTGAGGTAATGTGTTTTGCCTTCAGCCTTCGACCTCTAACCAACATGTGAAGCTTTGATTTTCAGACAGTCTGGCCGGGACACGCTAGGAGCAGACTAGGAATCCAATCCGTCATTTCCAAAAGTCTCTCCTCCGCTGCTGTACTCTCTCCTACTCTTCAGCAAAGGGTTCTTACCTTCTTCCCTGCCTCCTTGTCTGGCTCATCAACATGGAAGAAGACCTCGTAAGTCTGTAACGAAGCTATAAGAGGCACCACGTTCACCTGCCTCTCAGCTGGTTCTATGCAATGAAATGCTGTCATCAAGGCCTGTTAGAAAGACAGAGATATATGCTGGCAGTCAGAACATTCATTCATGATAACACTTCTCCATCTTGTACAGTCTTTGGCATTTACCAAACCTGCTCAGATAATTTTTGTTTTCTCTTTTCTTTTCCTTCTTTTTTTTTTTTTTTCATCCTTGAGTTTTTCAGCGATCATTAGGTTCTTGAACTTCTGTCTTGTCATGACATGATCCAACAAGTTTAGAATGATTTCTTTGAGGTCTTCATTTTTAAAAATGACAACATGCATGGAGTTGTACAGAACTCACACTTCCAAATCCATTAATAACTAACTGATTAAATGAGCAGGTGTGAGGTCTACTACTGGAGACTGATGCTTAGTGAAAGTTTTGGAATGGAGGTTTATGACACAGCAAAGGTCTTGGAAGGAAAGATACTAGGTCTACTACTGGAGGTTTATGATACTATCAATGTCTTAGAATGAAGATGTCAAACCATCATGATCTTAGGCCACACAGAAGTTTGGCTGTAACGTATCTTAGACCTACCCCATGTCTTTCTATTGTGCAGCCAGTCTAATTCTTGTCCACTTCTTGATGCTGTCTGCAGTAATACTGTCCCCTCCCCCCCCCCCTTACTTTTGTTTAAATTTCAAATTTGTCCACATTTTCATTATTGAAGCACGCCTCTTTGTCTGCTCAAAATATTTTAGCTGCTGTTTTTCATTAATTTAACCAAATGAATGGGCATTTAGAACATTACTTCCCCTGGGAACAACTGTTAAGAACACACTTATCTTAACATAGTCTTTGTGAGACAGGGAACATAGATCTGTTTGCTTAAAAGCTCTGACCTACTTCTGTAGCCCGGAAACCTGTAGCAGTCAACACTGATTGTTATTTTTTAAAATTGTCTTCTCATATATTTTGCATCAGAAGGAACGATATGATAGCTGACTGCCAATGTCATCTATCACCACTTCTTTGGTGCTCAAGACCTTGGATGTGCTAAATCAGAAGCCCAGTTGCCAGGATGAAGTCTAAAGTCTTCTCCAGGTCCTCCTGGCATCCCCACAGCTTCTGCCTAAGGTCTGAGCCCTGTGGCCATATCTGGTTGTGTAGATCTGTAAAAGTTGGATCACCAGTATCATCTATCATCACTGTCATACATCATTGCTGTTGAGAAGGGCACGGAGCTCTGTCCTTGGAATTCCAAACAAAGAACCAGTAAATCTTCAGAAACACATACCAGGAAGTTGCCAGATTTCACTGACCTTAATAAAGTCGCCTTGTCCTGCTCGTGTGTTTCTACAGGCCTGAGCCAATTTTGTGACAATGCCAATATGATTAACAGCCAAGATGTCCTCAAGATACTGGGTAATATCAGCCAGTAGCTCTTTCACCTGATGGAATGACATCAGATAGCAAATGCCAGTTAAGCTAGTATGCAGATATGACGTGTCATGCTTCGTCTTAGGAAACTGAGAATCAACTTTAAAAAGCAATAAATTTTAGTAAACAGCTGGCATATAACATTTTAAAGGTTGAACTAGGACCAAAATACAACATTCATGATTATTGTTTTAAAAGAGACCTAAATCAAAATTAAAATACAATATTCTTGACCACTGTTTAAAAAAGCACTAAATCAAAACTAAAATGCAACATTCATGATCACTATTTAAATAGACAGCTAAATCAAAACCAAAATACAAAATTTATGACCACAGTTTAATGTAGAGAGATAAACCACTTGTATCGATATTAATACAAAAATCAAAATCGGTTATGAACTGCCATCTTTTAATATGAGCATAAGAATACTTACAGACACAGCAAAATCTGCACTGAAAAATGGTCAGAGACTACTCTCAACTGCAACAATGTAGGCTTTCTAAAAATTCCAGTATTTGTCTGAATACAACCTGGCAAATCAAAAACAACATCCGAAAGAATCCACAGAATATTATGCCTTACCATGAGTGGGTCCACAACCACTGAGAGGAACTTCTGAAGGACATAATTTGCAATGGGATGAACGGCAAAGTATATGAGGTTTCCCTTGAAAATCTGACCATGTAACACACTGAGTTCATCCTCTGTAGCCAGAGATATGACCAGTTCAATGAGGTAGGAACCAACCTCACTCTGCACAATGTCTGGGAGTCTGTGAAAACAAAGGAAGGTTACTCTGTATAAATGTATCAGGAAACAGTCAGGGCAGTATTTATGATATTATCTGATATTATCATCTGAAGATGTTGGTGAAGGTGAAGACCTGTCCAGTTTGGTAGTCAGTGACGTGCCAGTGTCAGGGTTGATGAACCCACAGCTGACATGACAATGTCAGGGCTGATGAACCCACAGCTGACATGACAGTGTCAGGGTTGATGAACCCACAGCTGACATGATAGTGTCAGGGTTGATGAACCCACAGCTGACCAAGATCCTGTCCCATCTCTCTGCTGGTATCTCCAGCAACAAGCCTGCTTTGGCGGGCAGGGATCGTTATAGCTTCTGTTGTGGTGGAGTCTGCTTAAGAAGTACAGCATGGCTCCTGCTTTTTTTAGCTCCACTCAGTAACTGAAAAAACTGCTGCCGCAACCTTCTCTAAATTCCACATGATATTGTGCTATAACACGTTCATCACATCATGGTCACAGTTCCGTGGAGATGAAAGAAGAAGAGCACGGCCATCATTCTGAAATGGAAGTAGATTACAGCAGTCAGCTTGAGAAACCCAGTGAGATCCAAAATGCAAGCTTCTCAACTGACTTCACTACCACAGGTATCACAGGGAGCCATCATCAATAGCCCCATTAGCCAGCACGAGCTGTAACTAAGAGCACCAAAAGAGAGCACCGAGATAGCTGGAACTTGGAAGTAACTTTTAAATGCTTAGTTAAGAACATATCAACTCGTTCATGATCTAATTTTAGATTGGCCATACGTTGAGGAAACCTGACACCCGGATAACAAGACAGGCATTGACACAGAATCCTCGGGGAAAGAGAGATCAAGGAAGGCCTAGAACTACTTGGAGAAGGGAAACTATGACGGTGCTCTGAGACAAGGGATACACATGGAAGGAAGAAGAGAAGGGATGAATGGAGAGGTTTTATCTGTGTGGTCTATGCTACCAAGGGAATGAAACATGATGACGATCTAACTTTGTTGGTTAATCACTGTTGGTGATAAGATATAACGTATAGGTAAGTTAAAGTTAGAATTTAAGAAAACGAAACAAAAAGAGTGGAAAATTGGTACAGTAGGCTATCTATAATAAACACACTAACCCACCATTTCCAATATTTAGAATAAAGATAATGCTGGTGTATTCATCATTCACCACTACACTTTAGGTTGAACTCATAATCATGTAATATGTCATTTACTGAACAAACAGCAATAAATAAATCTAGTGCTAAGATTACATGGTACTAATTTTACATGCGGGAGACTATCTTCAGGGGCAGCCTATGATACCTCCCACTGGCCAGATGTTCACAGCATTTGTAGCCCAACTCTGCTTACCAGCCCGGCTTGGATTTGCTTATCTGTCACAGAATGCAGATGCTATTTTGCCAGTGAGCAATGCTGTTTAACCACTTTATTTCAAGATGCCATGACGTCATAGAGGCAAATAAAATTGTTTACTTGGCAAGCTCTGAGCACAGATGAGTGATGACAGTTTTTATATGAATAAAAAAGGTAAGGTAAAGGAAGATTTATTATGCCATGGATATGGTGTTAGTTTCTATATTTTCCTTGACCTGTCGACATACTACAGGTTGATATGGTCAGTATCACATCTGGCCACCTTTCTTTGCCTGGCTTCATTTAAGGGTGTCTCTGGTGAGATTTTAAATCAGAACCACCAACTAGAGACTAATGCAGTAATCACTTTTTCAAAATGACCACACAAAGATCTGATCTGAACAAACATAACTTTGTACTGACTGACCTCTTGGAAACATCTTCCGAGTCTGTAGTATCTGGCACCACAAAGGTCTTCTCCAGAATGGTCTTTACCAGGCTCTTGTATTCCTCAGGGGATGTCTTGTGCAGAATGAGAAGCAATGTCTGCAGCACTGGACAATAACTGGGATCTCTCAGATGATCTAAGATGGAATAATATGAGACATTTGAGATTTTCCTGAGATATAAGATAGAATAATGTGAAACATTTGAGATTCTCATGAGATCTAAGAGGGAATAACGTGAAACATTTGAGATTCTCATGAGATCTAAGATGCAATGACATGAAACATTTGAGATTCTCATGGGATATAACATGAAATAATGTGAAACATTTGAGATTCTTAGAATCATGAATACAGATAACGTAAAACCAACCTTCAAAATCACAGAGACGGACAAGCTTTTCCTTTAGTGCCTTAAATGACTCCTGGAAGTCCTGGGACAATGATTTGCAGGACACTGTGACTTGAGTGTCAGGTTTCTCTAAAAGAACACACAAAATAAAATATCTTTATTTAAAAAAAAAAAAAAGGTATGATTGAATCAACAAGTTAAACAGAATGAACTACATATAAAAATATTCAAACAAAAATTACAGCATCTACCAGTTAAGACAGGGGAAGGCACTGTCTGATTAGATGGTCAGAGACATATATCTGGAGTTAACATACCACAGCCAAACAAGAGCCCGACCCACTTCTCCGATGATGCCTCTCCCAGCAACATCCCAAGTTTGGCTAATGGGGCAGAGACTGCTACAGCCCCCATAGTGCTGGAGGTACTGCACAAGCCTTGGCTTTTATCTCTACTCAGGGACTGCAAAAAAATAGCTGCCGTAACCTACTCCAAGTCTGGCCCGATGCTGCCTGTAACCCACTCCAAATCTGGCCCGATGCTGCCTGTAACCCACTCCAAACTTTGCCCGGTGCTGCCTGTAACCCACTCAAACCTGGCCCGATGCTGCCTGTAACCCACTCCAAACTTGGCCCGATGCTGCCTGTAACCCACTCAAACCTGGCCCGATGCTGCCTGTAACCCACTCAAACCTGGCCTGGTGCTGCCTGTAACCCAATCAAACCTGGCCCGATGCTGCCTGTAACCCACTCAAACCTGGCCCGATGCTGCCTGTAACCCACTCCAAACTTGGCCCGGTGCTGCCTGTAACCCACTCAAACCTGGCCCGGTGCTGCCTGTAACCCACTCAAACCTGGCCCGATGCTGCCTGTAACCCACTCCAAACATGGCCCGGTGCTGCCTGTAACCCACTCAAACCTGGCCTGATGCTGCCTGTAACCCACTCAAACCTGGCCCGATGCTGCCTGTAACCCACTCAAACTTGGCCCGATGCTGCCTGTAACCCACTCAAACCTGGCCCGATGCTGCCTGTAACCCACTCAAACTTGGCCCGATGCTGCCTGTAACCCACTCAAACCTGGCCCGATGCTGCCTGTAACCCACTCAAACCTGGCCTGGTGCTGCCTGTAACCCACTCAAACCTGGCCCGATGCTGCCTGTAACCCACTCAAACTTGGCCCGATGCTGCCTGTAACCCACTCAAACCTGGCCCGATGCTGCCTGTAACCCACTCAAACTTGGCCCGATGCTGCCTGTAACCCACTCAAACCTGGCCCGATGCTGCCTGTAACCCACTCAAACCTGGCCTGGTGCTGCCTGTAACCCACTCAAACCTGGCCCGATGCTGCCTGTAACCCACTCAAACTTGGCCCGATGCTGCCTGTAACCCACTCCAAACCTGGCCCGATGCTGCCTGCAACCCACTCCAAACCTGGCCCGATGCTGTGCCTCAAACGCTTTGCCACACTGGCAAAGAATATCGTGGTTGCTTCTCAGCAGATTCCACCACCACCACCACCACCATCAGGGCCCACAGTCAGCCCTGTCACATCCTTCCTTTCTCACCCTCCTTACCCCCATCCAGGGCACAGGCCATCAACAACAGCTCTCCATTTATTTTTATCCTGGGCTGTCTCCTCTGTCCGTCTCCAGGTGTAGTCTTTCTGCGTTTCAAAGACTCCTTGGCCAGGTGTTTCTAGGTCTTCCTTGTTTCCTCTTTCCCTTGAGGGGTTCCAGGTGAGAGCTTGTCTGGTTATGTTTATTGTAGGCTTTTGAAGTGTATGTCCTATCTATCTCAAATGTCTTTTCATTATCATTTCTTTCACTGTGGGTTGGTTTGTCTCCTGCCATAACTCTTCATTACTGATGGTATCTGGCCATCTGATCTGAAGGATCTTCCTTAGGCAGATGTTAACAAAGCTCTGCAGCCTCTTGGTACTTTTGGCAGATGTTTCTGATTCATACAACAGGACTGATTAAATGTTTGTACTGAACAGTCTAAGCTTTGTTGTTAGGGCTATTTCCTTGACTTTCCAGATGTTTCTCAGCTGTAGAAATGCTGCTCTCTAGCCTTCCAAATTCATGCTGCAACATCTGCTTCTGTGCCAGCCACTCTGTCTATCCTGCCACATCAGACAAACAGAATCTGTTACCAGGGAAAACTAACAAGATCGGCGGGGGGATGCTCTTGCCCAACTCTGGTTCACTGGCCCCAATAACTGGACCATCACCCCAGCACACATGATCACCCACGCTCCTACAAATGACAACACAATCACATGCCAGTACCTTTACAGTGTACTCTTGACGCACGACTTCGTATAACTTCCTCACTCACTTTGGCTCCACCAAGAGCTTCGAAGAGAGACCTCAAGACGTGGCTAGCATACGTGTGTGTCATGATGTCTCTCAAATGTGACTCTGTAAATTTGCACAACTGTCCTACTGAGGCCTGAAAATACAAGCCAAAAAGCAAATAATTTAAACAGTCTGTTGTATGGAGGTTACAACTTCCAGATATATGACCTCCCAGAAATTAGAAGATCTATTTCTAAAGTTGATGACTTCTTGCATAGCATGACTGTTGCATAGTCATCAATACCTGCATATACCTGAGAGATGCAGCACTAAAAGTGGGCTTGACCATTAACCAAGATAAGACAGAGTATATGAAGATATCAAGAGACCAGAGGCAGAATGATCCAGATTATATAAATGTTGGAGAGATGATTATTAGGAAAGCAGAAACATACAAATATCTAGGCACAACCTTCAACAGAAGCAACATAGTAAGCGAGGAAATTAAAATCAGAGTACAGATAGGGAATAAAATATAGTTTGCGTTGCAACACCTGTTAAAATCCAAAATCCTGTCCCAAAACACCAAAATAATAATCTACACAACTATAATAAGACCAGCTGTCATGTATGGACCAGAAACATGGAGTACAACAAAGAAAGATGAACAACAATTGCAGATCTTTGAGAACAAGATCCTAAGAAGAATCTTTGAGCCGATAAAAGATACCAACAGTGGAGAATGAAGAGCTAGAAAGAACACTGAACTGAACAGCTTATTTAAATCCCAACGATTTATAAATGTCTTGAAACTGAACAGACTACGCTGGCTGGGCCATGTAGAAAAAATGGAAGAGAACAGACAAACAAAAATGATGTATACACAAGAGATGAGAGAAACAAGACCAAGGGGTAGACCAAGACAGAGATGGAAAGACAACATGGAAGAGGATATAAAAGAAATTGGTGTCACCAACTGGAGAGAGATTAGGATTAGAGAGGAATGGAGGTGAACTTTATCTGCAGCAATGAGCCTTAATGGGTCGGAAAGTTGAAGAAGAAGAATTTCTAAAGTGGCTCACTGAATTAGGTCTAGACAACTTACATGTTTCCAGCTTGTTTATAGATTTAGTGCAACAATTTTGTGTAAACATCTTGTTTAGAGACTTGTACAACAGCTTTCATGTTTACAATTTGGAGCTAGTATAACAACTTTTATGTTAACAAAGCTCTGCAGCCTCTTGGTACTTTTGGCAGATGTTTCTGATTCATACAACAGGACTGATTAAATGTTTGTACTGAACAGTCTAAGCTTTGTTGTTAGGGCTATTTCCTTGACTTTCCAGATGTTTCTCAGCTGTAGAAATGCTGCTCTCTAGCCTTCCAAATTCATGCTGCAACATCTGCTTCTGTGCCAGCCACTCTGTCTATCCTGCCACATCAGACAAACAGAATCTGTTACCAGGGAAAACTAACAAGATCGGCGGGGGGATGCTCTTGCCCAACTCTGGTTCACTGGCCCCAATAACTGGACCATCACCCCAGCACACATGATCACCCACGCTCCTACAAATGACAACACAATCACATGCCAGTACCTTTACAGTGTACTCTTGACGCACGACTTCGTATAACTTCCTCACTCACTTTGGCTCCACCAAGAGCTTCGAAGAGAGACCTCAAGACGTGGCTAGCATACGTGTGTGTCATGATGTCTCTCAAATGTGACTCTGTAAATTTGCACAACTGTCCTACTGAGGCCTGAAAATACAAGCCAAAAAGCAAATAATTTAAACAGTCTGTTGTATGGAGGTTACAACTTCCAGATATATGACCTCCCAGAAATTAGAAGATCTATTTCTAAAGTTGATGACTTCTTGCATAGCATGACTGTTGCATAGTCATCAATACCTGCATATACCTGAGAGATGCAGCACTAAAAGTGGGCTTGACCATTAACCAAGATAAGACAGAGTATATGAAGATATCAAGAGACCAGAGGCAGAATGATCCAGATTATATAAATGTTGGAGAGATGATTATTAGGAAAGCAGAAACATACAAATATCTAGGCACAACCTTCAACAGAAGCAACATAGTAAGCGAGGAAATTAAAATCAGAGTACAGATAGGGAATAAAATATAGTTTGCGTTGCAACACCTGTTAAAATCCAAAATCCTGTCCCAAAACACCAAAATAATAATCTACACAACTATAATAAGACCAGCTGTCATGTATGGACCAGAAACATGGAGTACAACAAAGAAAGATGAACAACAATTGCAGATCTTTGAGAACAAGATCCTAAGAAGAATCTTTGAGCCGATAAAAGATACCAACAGTGGAGAATGAAGAGCTAGAAAGAACACTGAACTGAACAGCTTATTTAAATCCCAACGATTTATAAATGTCTTGAAACTGAACAGACTACGCTGGCTGGGCCATGTAGAAAAAATGGAAGAGAACAGACAAACAAAAATGATGTATACACAAGAGATGAGAGAAACAAGACCAAGGGGTAGACCAAGACAGAGATGGAAAGACAACATGGAAGAGGATATAAAAGAAATTGGTGTCACCAACTGGAGAGAGATTAGGATTAGAGAGGAATGGAGGTGAACTTTATCTGCAGCAATGAGCCTTAATGGGTCGGAAAGTTGAAGAAGAAGAATTTCTAAAGTGGCTCACTGAATTAGGTCTAGACAACTTACATGTTTCCAGCTTGTTTATAGATTTAGTGCAACAATTTTGTGTAAACATCTTGTTTAGAGACTTGTACAACAGCTTTCATGTTTACAATTTGGAGCTAGTATAACAACTTTTATGTTTACAATCTGGAGCTAGTATAACAACTTTTATGTTTACAATTTGGAGCTAGTATAACAACTTTCATGTTTACAATTTGGAGCTAGTATAACAACTTTTATGTTTACAATTTGGAGCTAGTATAACAACTTTTATGTTTACAATTTGGAGCTAGTACAACAACTTTTATGTTTACAATTTGGAGCTAGTACAACAACTTGCATGTACATCATCATCATCATCATGTGCCGTGCCGACTGGCGTTGGCTATTATGCTTCTCCAGAGTATGCGATCCTTCATGCATGCCATCAGCTCAGTTGGTGATCTCCTCTCACACCATCCCGTCAGACTGTCCAGTATCATTTCTCTTGGTCTTCCTCTTGATCTTCTTCCTTCTATTTTTCCTGTTGTTATAATATTTTCAATGCCCCCTCTTCTCATTGCATGTACACAGATCATTTTTAAGCATCTCTCTCTGAACCTTAAGTGCCCATGGCAACGGGGCTTCTGCAAGGTTTTTTCATAAACACCTGTCCTTTGCCTTTTCTCCACTCTTGCCCAAGTGATTTCTCTACTGCTCAACATCCTCTCTGCTGTTCTTCTCCATTCTCTTTTGGTCTACCCTTACTTCTGTTCCCCTGTGGTATCCATCTTAGTGCTATTTTTGGTAATAAGTTGTCAGTCATTCGGAGCACATGTCCCAACCATCGCCAGTATCTTTCCTCAATAAACGATGTCAGTGGTTTCATCTGCATTTCTGCCAACAAGGTGTTACTTCTTACGGCGTTCGGTCAGAATAGTCTAATCCTTCACAAACATTTAGTCTGGATGAATTCAGCTTGCTTTCTATAGTTTTTAAGTCTATGGAAGTGAATGCTGGAGAATCACAAAACTATATTTATGGGCTTAGCACAATTTAATTTTATAATAACTGATGGTGATTACTGACCTGGTTAAATGAGTGGTTAGAAACTTGGTTTAGTAATCTGATGGTACCAAGTTCAGTCCCAGCAGCGGGACTTTTTTTTTTTTTTCTGGTACACACCAATAGACCCTGGGGTCCACCCAGCCTCTAAAAATGAGTGCCAGAGAAATCTGGGAAGGTAAAGCTGCTGGCGTGATACTTTCATGTGCCAAACACTGAAAATACAGGCCTAACACTGTATCCCCAAAATGACTTAATGGTATGGAAATGGGGATTTTACATTTACCATTACCGTATCTAATGCAATTTAAACCTAATATAAGCCTAGGTTTATAAGCCTAATTCAATTTAGTATATACTGTTTATAAGCATGACACAATAATTTACTTCTATACAATTTGCCTGAAAGCCGAGTATAAATAACTTACACGCAAACCGCTTTTTCCAGGACCTCCTTCATGTTTGCCGTCATCTCCACCTTCGTACATTGCCGAGAGATGCTGAATCAGGGACTGAAAGACGTGACTGGCAAACCGATCAAACATGACAACAGTCAAGTTAGAACAGAAGCTACAAAAGAGCTCAGTCATGTGACATGGCCTGCTGTGTGTGAACAATGTCTCCAGGATGCGGCTGACAGTTTGATTCTGCGAAACTTGAATCCCCTCGTCTTTCAGCGTGCTGTACACGTTTGTGAGAAAATTTTCTGTGCAGGCAAATGGTATTAAAACATAAATTTATTAACATTATTTTAACATCAAAAGATTTAATTCAATAAGTAACATTAAAAAAAATAATCACTCTTTTAACTAGATACTAGCTGTCCAGTTGATCACAAGTCACTTTTTTTCTATCTTGTTTCACCACCGAGTTCTTCATCCACTATCAGTCTTCCACTTGACCCAGCTGTAAAAATGTGCACCTGATACACAGGTAGCAGGGGAAAACAGATTCCAAAAATGAAAAATATCTCTCTGAAGATGGAGGCACGTGGACAGCAGCTGCAAGTATCAATGGTCAATGTGACAACACATGAAGAATCAATCCCTGACTCCAATGTGAGAGATAAGTGTTCCAACCACTACTCCACTCAAGTGCCCATATCCCACAATGCATGAGTGGAAGACCAAATTTCTAACTGCCAATTTTTTAATGTTCAGAGACAGAGAGAGAGAGAGAGAGAGACAGAGAGAGAGAGAGAGAGCAGCTTAATCCAAATGTGAATAATAATTTTGGAAATATCCATTATAGGAATGAAAAGTTTTAATTTCTTGATTCTCTTCAGCTGAAGCCCTTGGTGGCCAAAACCACAGAGAAAAATTTGTCACCATCAAATTAATGTGTGCTAACAGGCAATGTTTCGTTTGGCCTGAAGCACTGACCGCAGCAGTCACTTGTTCCCATGTTTTCTCAGTCTCTGATCACATGACTGTCATGATACTTATGTCAGATGAAAGATGGTGCTCACTTGAAGACCTGGAGAGTACCCAGCCTGCTTTTTGGCAGGCTCCACTATCATGACGTTTAATGTGTCCAAAATATTTCACTTTTCTCTCTTTAATCCTCTTCACTAGCCAGCCTTCTTCAATATTAAGCTCTTGTAGTATAGATATATTTGTTCTTTTTTGTGTCCATGATATTTGGAGAACTCTTCTGTAGCATTTACATGATATTCATACGGTCTTGATTCTTCTATATGGCAATATAAGATTCAAATTGCTGCTTTAATCCTTCTATGTGACAAAATAAGATTCATACAGGTCATCTTCATTCTCTTAACTCTTTCCACTCTCGCGAGCTCTATAAGGATCTTTGCGGTTTGGCAATTCCACCCTCGAGAGCCCTATACGGCATCGGAGTTTCTTTCATTGAAAACATGATGTTACTTTTCATTTAACCAGTTAGAACTCTTCTGAATTCAAAGTTAAACTAGTGTTTTAAGCATGGGGGATAAAGACGCCATTTTGGATACATAGATAGGTGGTAAAATTCAAGTTTATTTCGTGATTGAGTGGTAGAATGGTCACACCGACCAACTAGATCTAGCTTACTATATGTGTTTCTAGTAGCTGTAGATCTGTTAGATTTATTGAATGTCACAAAAATCCATAAATAGTAATTTTTCTGTGTTGAAATTTGAATGACTACGTATTCTATATTGGATTATGACACAGCTAAGGTAAGTATAAAGTAGATTTTATTGCTCAGCCCTAAAATTTTTTTAGCGCCAAAAATCGTTCCATCGTTTCACACCAGTTTTTTTTTCTTTTCTTTGTTTTTTTTATGACAAATAACTTCATTTATGGAATCTTCATTCATTTCCACTTATTTTAATGTGTGATACACATATGGTGATCATGGAATTAAGTCGGTACAATAACTTTTACACAGGGACCCCCGTTCTCCAAAATGTCCGCGCCCTTCTCCAACGTCCGCATTGTCAAAAACTAAGGATTGATTTGGAAGTACGTGGTCATGAATGAGTTAAAAGCTAAGGTATTATTCAGTCTCTACTTTCCTAAATGACATAATAAAATTCACATTAATCATCATGAGGAGACATAGCAAGATTCACACAAGATATTTTGACTCTCCTCAGTTTCATCATAAGATTCACATGAGTCATTTGGACTCTCCAAAGTGATGCCATAAGATTCACACAGGTCATCTTGACTCCTAAATGGTAGGGTAATATTCACAGACTCTACTCTCCTAAATGGCATCATAACATTCACACTAGTCATCTTGAAGAGACACAGTTAGATTCACATAAGTTGTTTTGACTCTCCTAAGTTTTGTCATAAGATTCACACTAGTCATCTTGAAAAGACATAGTTAGATTCACATAAGTTGTTTTGACTCTCCTAAGTTTTGTCATAAGATTCAGACTCGTTATCTTGAAGAGACATGGTAAGATTCACACAAGCTGACTTGACTTTCCAATGAGGTGTGGTAATATTTAGTCTTGACTCTCCCGAAGTTTCGTCATAAGATGTACAAAAGTTATCTTACCTCTCATTGCTGATCAACATTCTGCCATAAGCAAAAGTCTTTATTTATAACGAATGATACCTAGAACTTATCTAACACACAAGATCTTCGTCTCAACATCAAAGATTTACCTTTCATCTCTGGGTCATCATCAAATCCATTTTCTAAAGAGGTCGAAACATTACGGTAGTACGACATGACATTCTCGGACAGAATTCCAATTTTCGCTTTCTTACTATCTTCGTTTGAGAAGTCCTTCTTCTTTGAAAAGTTAAACCGCCTGCCTTTCGACATCTCGTTTTGTTTTATTGTAAGCTTTCACATAAATTCCTTGTATAAATCAAACACAGAAAAACATGCTTGACAAGACTTAAAAACGTGATATGAAGTCTGTTCTAGTTTCCTGCAGTCCAGATCTGTGGCCAGATTTCTCAGTGACATTAGCCACAATAACTTTCTGAATATTCAGTATCAACAAATGGAACACAACAGGCCGAAGAAAAATAGGTCGACCACGTGAAACTCTAAAGAAGATATTGTTAAGAGAAGCCAATTCAGTAGGCATAACATCCCTTGATGAGATTGAAAAACTCGCCGAAGACAGGACGTCTTGGCGAACTACCATGCGGGCCCTATGTGACGTTTAATGGCACGGGAAGGATGTAAGATGTTCGATTCAGTATCAACAAGTTGTCTTGAACTTATAAAGTGGAATAAGGAATATAAGTGAGAACTTTAAATGCTTCATAAGTTCATGAAGGCGTGCAGCAGCAGGAGTGGAAAACAATAGCTCAAAACTTGTTTTATTGAATGATGAGCTGATAAAACACATGGCCAGTACTATTACCTGTTCAGTATAGTCTGCAGGATAATCATGGCCAGCTCATAAGACACAGTTCTGTTCTAATATTTCCAATTTAAAAATTAATTACCTCTGATCCATGCCACTGAGGCATAAACTGGACATGGCATTAGTGCCCACATTTCTCTTGGCTTGTTGACATACCACAAGGTCATGCAGCCACCTATTGTTCCATAATTATAAGAGGAGGAAGTTCAGATTTTTACAAGTGTGCTTGTGACCCTTCCTCTTGCCCGAAAGTTGTAAGAGCCCTCTGATGGCACATCAGCCTAGCTTCTACAAGGAGTGTAGGTTACATCAGTCCAGGGAGAAAAGTCTTCTGTTTTTCTTCATCTAAAATCCTTAGATTCAACTTGAATATCTTTGAAGAATACAGCAATCTGCCTTAGTAGTTGACATTGTTTATATAGCTTGGTTAGGATTAGTATTTGTGATATAGCTTGGTTAGGATTAGTATTTGTGATATAGCTTGGTTAGGATTAGTATTTGTGATATAGCTAGGTTAGGATTAGTATTTGTGATATAGCAGGGCAGTCTCGTTGGCTGTCATTTTTCCTGTACCATAGGCAAACACATCTGTGCTTATCTTCAGTTTGTTACACATGTGATATCTCAACCTATTTGGATCTGTAGACCTTGACCTGTTCTTCTTTGTCCAGCTTTTGACGGGTTTTATTTCTTTGAAATCTTGGATGCTCTTTCTCACATATTTTTATATTTAACTTTGATCAGCCTCTTAGCTAAAACAGTATTTTTATATTTAGCTTTGATCAGAGTTTTGGTTCAACAGCTTTTTTTATGTTTGGCTTTGATCAGAGTTTTGAATAAAATAGTTGTTTTTATGTTAGACTGATTGGAGTTTTAGCTAAAACGGTATTTTTATATTGGTGCCGTTACGGCTACAGCACGCATTACCCACAACTAGTGTGTGACTGGCTCCATCAGCAGACCCACACTTCAGTGGGTGCTGGAACTGAATGTGGAGCACATGTGGGAATACCCAGAGTGTGGGGATGCAGTCTCTGATTACAGATTACAGACAACGGTCAGCACCCCATAGCAAACTACAGCCTCCTAGAGGCACTCCTGAAAACAGACAGTGATCTGGCTGAGTGAACAGGGACTGCAGTTGGAAGGCAAGCCGAGTCTTAAAAATCTGGCGAACTGAAGTCAGATGTGGTGAGTTGCAACACACATAATGGCAACACAACGCAACCAAGTGGCGAACACGAAAGAAGATTTTAAAAAAAAAAATTAATGGCAACAAGGGGAAGCATACCTAAACGTTAAAAACAAAATGACATTTATTTGACTCTCTTAGATGACTGTTGATATCATATTAAATGTTTTCTTGTCAATGTATAACACATCTTATGTGAGGCAGTGATAAATTCAAATGACATAATACATTAAAAAATATTGTAACATGCGACATTCTAATACAGACACACCATAAAAATGTATGGTTTTGTAACCATTTTGAGAAGAAGAATGCTGTATATTGCATAACAAAATTCTACAGTAAATATCAATGAAACATATAAGACTTTAGTGCCAGAAAAAAAATGAGCTTATTATATGACATTAAAATTATCCTGGGTAATTAATGATATATTATCATTTCATACGCTCAACCTGTTAACCTTGTGGTACTGGGTTTAAGTCCCAGCAGCGGGGATTTTTTTCCCTGGTACACAAACAACACCACAAAGAATGGACCCAGGGTCCACCCAGCCTCTAAAAATGGGTACCAGAGAAATCTGGGAAGGTAAATGAAGCCAGGCGTGATACCGACGACATCACACTTTCATGTGGCGAAAGCCTTGGAAACATGGACCTAACATCGTGTCCCCAGTATGCCTCAGTGCCATGGAAATGGTGATTTTACCTTTACTTTATCATTTCATAATGTACTATCATTGCTACACTGCAGTTGGGGAAAGTGTTTTGAAAGACATGCTTGTGTAATAATTAAATCAAATAAAATACAGAAAAAAAAATGCTTTCCTTTAAGCAAAATGATATCTGGCGAGTTCCACAACAGCTAACATCTTACACCTTATATCCTTCCCATGCCGTTAAACAATGCATAGGGCTCGCATGGTAGTTGCTAAGTTTTCCTGTTTTCGGTGAGCTTTTCAACCTCATCAAGGGATTTTATGCCTACTAATTTCTCATAACTCTTCCCATGCCTTTGGTCACTGTAACGACCCTTTCGGTTTTCCGATTTGTGCCAATGGTTAATACAGCAACTCTTGGTTTGTTTCAATAAAACAACTGGTGTAACATCTAGAATGTACATATTTTGTCCGCATTTCTGGTGACACTTTTCAAAATGGTGAAAGAGTCCTTAGTTACGAGTGATGCCGTGCGAGAAAAAGGAAGAGAAACATCGAAAATTTTCAATGTTTGATGACGTAGATAGGGGTATGGACATAGCCTGTGACCAACCCACTGCTCTTGAATGTATCCCAAGTAGATCTAGACATATCAGACGACTGGAGAAGTAGTTAGGAGGTTATTTCAGACAATAATTTAGCGAGAATGCAACACAGAATCACAATATGAGATCGACAAGTAGATCTAGACATCTCAGATGGTAAGCAGTGCATATCTAGACCTAGATGATGGTGAGCTGGACACAATCAGTATCTAAAAACATCACATTACTTCTTTTTTCCTAAAAAACTCTGCATTTATGAAATTTTCATACATTTAGTTATATTTTTAACCATAATAAGTACACGGAAGTACATGGAAATACTGTTTTCCATTCCATTTTACAACTATACCCCCCTATACATATCAAGACCCACGCTTTTACTCCAGCATCCAACTGAACCTCACTGTTTCTTCCTGTGGCATGGGAAGAGTTAACAATGTCCTCTTTAGAATTACGGGTGGTCGATCTTTTTCTTTGGCCTGTTGTGTTCCACTTGATAGCTTGTTTTGGGATTTTCTGACCATTTCCTCTCATCACGTGACTGATATATGTCCATCTCCTTTTTCTGATCACCCATGAGATAGGTTGTTGTTTGCTCATCTGCCTTATCTCTGCATCATTCTTGAATTCATTCCACTTTATACCAAGTATTTTCCTTAGGCATTTAGCTAACATTTACAATCTTCAAAATTATTTATAACATGAAAAGTGTCATTACTATCATTGCATGGGCACATTATGAGTAAAAATATAGTGTTTTTTTTTTTTTTCTAAATTTTCATTCATCTCCCACCAAAGACAGCACATCCATGAGACTGATACACACATGATGTGCTGTCTTTAGTTTTTCACCTTTCAGACAGATGCATTCTCCAGTTTCAGAGATAATTTTCCTTAAGGTGACAGACTAGGTATATGTTTAACTCATATACCACTGAATCACACCCACAACACACAAACATTTTTTGTTTTCATTCATCACAGTCACTATGATTTACTAAGAAATGATGCAATGGCTTTTAAAAATATTTTTCATTATTTGCTGCAGTTTAAGATTCTTACGTCTTACATCCTTCCCACGCCAGTTAAATGCTGCATATAGCTCACACTGTAGTTTACCACGTTTTTCTGTTTTCAGCTAGCTTTTCAATCTTGTCAAGGGATCTAACCTCTCTCGACAATGTTCTCTTTAAGATTACAAACCCCCCCACCCCCCACAAATATAGAACAAAACCAAATGACCACTGCTATTTTTGATATTTTTTTACAAAGCAATTTCAATGGCTCACGGTAATCTAAAAGCCAAAACATGTCTCAAACCAACAACCTTGGCAAGTAAGGCAGCTCATTATAGGTTTAACCACATCCATACTTCAGGCAGTGATGAAAATCAGAAATGAGAACACATGACAAAGATAAATTCTGCTATAGATAACAACATATGTATATAGTCCATATATCAAGAAAACAGGAATATAATAAGGATGAATTCTGTCACAGATAACAATACATATACATCAAGAAAACAGGAATATAACAAAAATAAGTTCTGTCACAGATAACAACACACATACATCAAGAAAACAAGAATATAACAAAAATAAGTTCTGTCACAGATAACAACACACATACATCAAGAAAACAGGAATATAACAAAAATAAGTTCTGTCACAGATAACAACACACATACATCAAGATAACAGGAATATAACAAAAATAAGTTCTGTCACAGATAACAACACACATACATCAAGAAAACAGGAATATAACAAAAATAAGTTCTGTCACAGATAACAACACACATACATCAAGATAACAGGAATATAACAAAGATAAGTTCTGTCACAGATAACAACACACATACATCAAGATAACGGGAATATGACAAAGATAAAATGACAGGAATGAATTATCAAGCAAAAGTGAAAGACTGATCACATATACAGAAAATTTACACTCTTAACATTATGACAATTAATAACTTCTTCAAGATACTTATTATCTGGACTTGTGAAGATCAAGAAGTTAAAAACCTTGTTATGAAAATAAAAACCACGTAGTGATCCACAAATTCAGCTACTCCCCAACACAGAAAGACCTCAGCGAGCACACAAACATGCAACAGACACCCCAACATTGCTCATTAGCCTTATCTTACCTGCTGTGCTATTGTCATTAAATGTTAATAATTCTTCTATCACACATTTTCTCCTGTACTTTTCTATCCATCTGTAATTTTTACTTTATATTTCTATCTGCCTATCATTTTGTACTATATATTTCTATCCACCTATCATTTTGTACTATATATTTCTATTTGTCTATCGTTTTGTACTATATATTTCTATTTGTCTATCGTTTTGTACTATATATTTCTATTCATCTATAATTTTTACTAATCATTTCTGCCATTCTTTACTTGCATTAGTGTGATGATGCAGCTATCAGGCCTAGTGAATTAGAGTAGGTCAAAACCTTGTTCCAATTCTCCTTTGGTGCTTCCAATAATAGGTTCAGACTGGCAATTGGTTCACTGTAGTCTCCAAGATGATGGAGCCTGCTGAAAAGCTTACAATGATCCATTCCACATCTATAAACTCATCACTGTTATCCACTTCAGGTCTATAAACTCATCACTGTAATCCACTCCAGGCCTATAAACTTATCACTGTAATCCACTCCAGGTGATTAAACTTATCAATGTAATCCACTTCAGGCCTATAAACTTATCACTGTAATCCACTCCAGGTGATTAAACTTATCACTGTAATCCACTCCAGGTGTATAAACTTATCATTGTAATCCACTGCAGGCCTATAAACTTATCACTGTAATCCACTCCAGGTGATTAAACTTATCACTGTAATCCACTCCAGACCTATAAACTAATCACTGTAATCCACTCCCACTCTGATACAATGATTATATTTCAACATTTTCACAGCACAGACTGCTAAGAACTGCTTGCAATTCCACACGCTGTGGACAGAACATTGTTAGAATCCATCTATCAAGTTCTACTACACATTTCTATCCATCTATCTGATCTGATGTAGTCATTACAGTTTTACTCTTACTTAAAAAAGTCCCTAATTTGTCTCATTCAGGACCATTTTTCCCCAGTAGCCACTTTTCTTCACAGAACCATGTTTTTCTCCCTGAAATATGTCTATTCATATGGTATTGGGCCTGAAGGTTCCAAGCTATAAGCACTTGGTCTGTGATTAGTCATAAACTCCAAGCTATAAACATCTGGTTTGTGATCATTCATAAACTTCAAGTTATAAGCACTTGGTCTGTGATTAGTCATAACATTTCTTAAATGTGATATCATGTATTTCTACTATTCACATGTTACATTATCATAGTAGATTCTACAGGAACGTGACGAACTCTGGAAACATTTTCCATGAATGCTTTAACTTTCGATAGGTCAATCTCTTCTTGCCAGTTTTGATGTCTCTTGAAATGTGACCCAACAATAAGCCCATGAGCTTGGCGGTACAGGTGGTAGTTTTCCTGGTTTACTCCAGACCCAACAAGCACAGGTATATTTACACCACCCAGAACAGCTGAAATAAAAAATGGTTGGTGAAATACAATCTGGCATGAGGATAGTGAAAAATTTCAACAAACATTATCCTGCTATTGGCTGTTTAAACAGCTTTTTATAAAATTAAAAATAAAATAACTGCAATCATAGAGTTTTGTTCCATAGCTGAGAGTTTGCAATTTTAAAGTGCCGTAAATGTTTAAAAATAAGCACTGTATCACAACATAGTAAAGCATAAAGGCCCTATTGTTTAACATTAAAACAAAAACCAGCTTATTTGTGGTGTTTTTTTTTTTTTTTGGTGTTCTTTGGCAACTTCTGAGATGAGAAATGCTGAACAACTGGAGTGGAGTGGGGGGGGGGGGAGGTTGAGAGAACTAAAATAATTACAGACACATCTGAGCTATGGAGTGATATCTTGTAGGTTGCTGTATTTTTGTGCAAGGGCAAAAGAAATACTAAACAACAGATGATGTAAAATAAATCATTTAAAAAGGCATGAAAATGTACCTGCAAACATGAAAAGTGCTTTTGAACCAAAAAGTGAAATAACACACCCCCCAAAAAAAGTAATAAAATGTTAAAAATGTAAGTATTAATCCACTGAAAGAGGATCTCAAGTGGTGCATGAACTCTGTAAAGCTGGAATGAATCCTGAGACAAGAAGTGATGGTGAAAGACTGCCCATAACCAACTACCATCAATTAAAAAAAACAAAAAGCCAAGCTGATACTATTTTGGCCACTCCTGCTCTATGACATTTGAACAGCTTAGTCATGACTATGCAAATTTAATAATACTTGACAAGGAAAGAAACACAAAAGAATAAATGGATTACAGCATGATAATCTAGAGAAAACCGTCTTGGAAGGGTACATAATGGGAAAAAGAAAGAGAGGAAGACCAAGGCGAAGATGGCTGCAAGACATGGTTGATGATCTGCAAATGGATGCATCAGCAGCAGGGCATCTTGCTCACAACCGAGAGGCCTACAGGAGTGCTGTTAGGGAGGCAAAGTTCCGCAAGGGACATGCAAATGAATGAATGACAAGGAAAGTAGCAACCCACCACATCATCATCATCATCAGGTAACAGGCCATGCTCTCCCACAAGCTGAGTCTTTCTTTCATGTTTTCCATTACTTGACTGAAAGACTTTCTTCTGCACCATCAAGCATAAAACTGCCCATGAGTTTCTTTCTTACCTTTCCTCTAGCTCTCTTCCCGTCTCTTTTCCCCGCTTCTTGTAGTATTTGAGAGTCTTTTCCCTCTCATTACCCACAAGCCCCTTCATTTTCTTGCAAAAATTTGCTCTTCATTTACCTTTAACTTCTGAGACACTTGCCGCTTGACCTGTTGCTCCGCCTGTAACAATGACCCCATCACTCAGGAAAAACTCTGACGCCTGGGCGGTGCTCACAATGTCAACATCGCTGGTCACTGCATGGGCACTGTCCAAGAATATACAGAAAATGATTCGTTAATTTAGATTCTGGGACATGATTCTAAGAAGTGGTAAACTAAAAAGTTGAAACAACTTTAACTGATAATAAAGAAAGAACAGATGACTATGTTTAAATGCTGAAACAAATATTCAAATCTGCAAGTCAGTCTCCTTTGGCATAGCTTAACATGGTTCACATGATATGGAGCCGGCAAAGAAGCCCGTTTCTTGGGGTCCACTCCTGGTTTTCAAGCAAGCCAACATTACCCCTAACTTATCTCAAATGACGGCTGCGCCATAACATGTTCTAAGCATCAGCAGCAAAACAGCAGTTGTACAGTTTCAGGACTATTGTAAAAATAAGAAGACTTTATAATTAAACTACAATTTCTAGGATTATGACCTTCGATAATCCCATAAAATATAAATGTAGAAATGGAGGGGGTGGGAAGCAGAAAGTTAACTACTGAGTTAAAGAAATACAGTAAAAATAGTTTAAAATAATTCAAAGGTAATCTGTGCAAAGAGTCACACAGATTTGTAGCATTTGAACAAAATATTCTGATTAGTAATTATCTTATTTATGATCAGTAAGAAGCTTCAGTGATGTTATTATGTCTTTGTGTCCCTATAATCATTGCCTTTCAGTAATGTCATTATGTTTTTGTGTCCCTGTAAACACTGCCTTTCAGTAATGTCATTATGTCTGTGTCCCTATAATCATTGCCTTTCAACACTCCAGTACTTGTTTCATATCTGCCATTACAGATTGGGTACACTTTCTCTGGAATATTTGGGATCAGAAGTGTTTCAGATTTAGGGTTTTTTTATAGTTTGGGATATCTGGATATACATAATGAGAAATTATTAGGATGGGACCCAAATCTAAATATGACATTCATTTATGTTTCATGTAAACATAGCCTGAATGTAATTGTACATAATATTTTAAATAATTTTGCGTATAAAACACAGTTTGTGTACATTGAACCATCAGAAAGCAAAGATGCCCCTACCTCAGCCACACGTGGACTGTCTGTGGCATCATCATCATTCCTGACTCTGAATTTGTATGCTATCGATAAGCAATCATTTTCATACATTTTTACATTTGTTCACACGTAAGTACTTAACAGTAAAAATATAAATATTGCAGCCGCTGGGGGGGGGGGGGGGGCTGGAAAGGTCTCTTCTCTGAGTAGCCAACCCTTGGTAGACCAGAGAGAGAGTCTTCTTCTTCTTCGAATATTTTCAGACGGATATCTCTGAAGAATGCTGCCATTTGTCTTAGGCTGTTAAGGTCACCATAAAGCTTGTTATGGACTGGTACAGGTAAGGGTTAAAAGCACCATCTCGGTTCCTCAAATGAATGGCAGCTCCTGTAACAGGTTCTGGGCAGCCATTTTGTCAGTACCACAGGTGCATTTGTCAGTTGTGCTTAACTTTAGTCCGTTAAACATGTGGTGTCTCAATCTGTTGTGGCCTGTTTTGAGTCTAAAGATCTTGATTCGTTCTTCTCAGAGATAGAGAGTGAGTGTGTGTGTAGAGTGTGTGTATGAACATGCGTGCGTGCTAAATATCTTTTGTGCGGCTGCACTTTGTCTGCACCAGTTACATGAGATCAGCTGTGGAGTTTTCCAGTTGTGGCATCAACTCAAATGGTTTCTCATTTTGGAACATTCCAGATTTGGGATTTCTGAATATGGTATAATCAACCTGTACTTCTTAATATTTTAGTAAGTACTGCCTTTCATCATTTCCGCATTCCTTACCTATATTCTATTAAACATTATCAATGCTATATTTAATCATAATCTCCCAGTTCCTTTTTTTTTTTTTTTTTATAAATCACTCAGTGATTGGTCTGTCAAGACCTTACACTGTGCAAACTGGGAACCTTGTATGATCCCTTTTTGCTGTCATCATGTTGTTCCCTTTTTTTTTTGTTGTTTTTTTTTTTTTGTTTCGGGAACTTTTTTTTTTTTTTATTAAGCAGAATTTAAATGAAAATGGGTTTTAATATTTCTCTAATTGTCAGAGATTCTTTTTATACTCTCTCTCTCCCTCCCATCGTCATCTTCCTCTCCGGTGATGTACATAATCTGTGTTTGGCAAAGCCTTCTCTTCCACTCTTGGGATGTACATGAATGCTTGAAATTAAAATTTTACTCTCTCTTACTTCTTTCTTTCTCCCTCTCTCTCATTCCATTATTTTGCTCGATCTTTGCTGGACCAGTCCCGAAAATGTGGCAGGACTAAACGTGCAGAAATGAAATCGAGCCGTTTCTGCACGTCCACACCAAATACCTGAAATTCGCGAGCAGGACCAGTAACTTGGTGTGTATGTCCGCCTGAGTTTTAGGGATTGTGTTCAACATTATGGCTCTATAGATGTCTGCTTGTTGTGCCGTGTGTGTTTCTATCGTATTCTGTATTGTTCTTATGGCGGCTGCCACTGTTTTGCATTCGTAGAAAATGTGTTCTCCTGTTTCTAGTACGTTCCTCCTGCACAGGTAACATCGTCTTGTGTTTCTGTGTTTTTCTCTGTGTCTCGTGGCTGTCATATTGTATATAAGCCTGAAAGTGATCTCTTGAGCTTTTGGTGTAATGTTTTTGAGATGGAGGTTTTTGAACGTGTCGGTGTAATCTAATATGGGGTATCTAAGTCCCCTCTTGATCCTATGGTGTAATGGTGGTGCTTGCTCTCTGACCAAATGTTTGTATATGTGTTTTGTTTGATGTTGGATGAGTGTCTCGTGTCCTTGAATTGCTTGTATGCAATTCTTATAGAAGGGTGGTAGTGTACCAAAATGGTGTGCCTGCGAGTTGTTTGGTCTGACTAGGTTTAATAGTCTAAGTCCTATGTAGTAGTGAGCTAGTGGGTGTTGGTTTAAGTGTTTGATGATGCGGCCCACATGGCTTATCCTGAGTGCTTGTATTTTTGTCTGTATGTCTTGCAAGGCAATCCCTCCATGTATTTTATCCTGTATGAGGGTTTTATGTTGTATGCTGTGTACGGTGTTTGTGAAGATAAAGTTTCTGATTTGTTTGTTTATTTCTCTGACTGTCCTACGAGTTCTCTCTTTTCATCAAAATTAACGTTGGGAAAAATGGCCCGTACAAAGCAGACAGCTACGTAAGAATCCGTAGATCTCAAAGTGGAAGACCTAGAGTCTGAATCATATCACCAACAAGGGACTTTGTTAATAACATTGACAGGTCCAGAGATATCAAAAGTCTCTTACACCTACCTGATGGGAGTAATCGCTGGCCCTTTAGGAGTGGGAGCCAACGGGATAGCCGGCCTGCACCATTTCCAGGACCAAACCCGATGGTATGCCAAGCTAACCACGGCGCCACACGTGGTCCATTATGACAAGTTGCACGGGCGAACCTTTGAGTCCGGTCAACCCAGAACCACAATAACTGTGGAACACCTGGACAAGGAACGCCAGAAGGGCACGGTACACTGGGTACCCCCGACTATCAAACCCGAGGGCATCAAAAGAATAGTGCAGCAAGTAACCGGAGACCCCGAGCCAGAGGTATTCAGGGCGGAAGTGGCGCTGGATAAGTGGAACTTCCTGTGTCGTCCGAGGAAACCAGTTCCTCACTACATAACACTCCGGCCTGCGACGGAGAGCCTGAAACCCCACAAACTGTGGGTCTCTCTCCCAGGGAGGAAAACTCCTTGCCCGAGGTGTGGCAAGGAAGACCACTGGGCGAGTCAGTGCCCAGACAAGAAGAAGAACATTACGCAGGGAGCTCCCACAACCACAGCAGCCAACACGACACCAAAACTGCCTACACAAGGCAAACCAGGGTCGGAAACACCCCAACCCAAAAGAAACGAGGGATGGCTTACTGCTGATGGCCACACCCTATATGGGAAAAAGAGCCAGAAAAAACAGTACAAGTCCAAAACCTCCCACGCCAGCACAACCAGCACCGGTGACACCACCGCCACCTACGGCGGATATAGAGGAACCACCTACGCCGGAGCCTCGGCCACTGATCATAGACGAAAGATTCGACCAAGATTACAGCGACACGGACACTACTACGGACTTCCAGGAAGCCCGATCCTGGGCGGAAATGGCCCAGAGTGGATATGGGACAGCAGAGCCGCTTCATGGGACCAGACAACTACGGACTATCCTAGAGCAAGACAGCGACAACTAGAATGTCACCGAGACACCATGGACATCCTAGACTAAGTACGGTTAGTACGTCTCCTTTATTTTACATGCTTTTCATGCTTTATTCATAACTCATACCATAATAGGCGAAATGTTAGTTTTACTTACAACACACACCATAACAGGCAATGTTTAGTTTTTAATTTTTTTCCTCTTAGTTTAGAATGGATAAAGAAATTGGAGTTTTGTGTATCAACATTAGAGGCTTACGCAAAAATTTACAGCACATAGTCTCTTTAACACTTTCATACAAACCAGATTTCATCCTAATTCAAGAAACAAATATACATACAGACATGCACGCAGCATAAATCACAACACAACTAGGCTTCAGACATTCATGTTTTAGCTTAGCCATTCACGCCTTAGGATCCGGGGTAGCAATAATACAGACATCAGACAGGTGGGAGGTGTTTAAGACAAATAGAGATAGTAGAGGGAGAATTGCCATATGTGAGGTTAATAACAACTCACACACATACACTATAGTTAACATACACGCACCACCCAACTGCAATCATCAGCCCAACTTCTATGAGGACTTAGAATCTCTACTCAGCCACAGATACAGAGGACACAACATTATCTTAGGAGGAGATTTCAATGGTATAAAATCAGAGTTAGACATTATAGGAAGTCTAAATAAAACCACCACATATGATTTACACCATCTAGATTTTTTACACGACATAATAAACACATATGATTTAGTAGATACATATAGACACACACACCCTCAAGGCAGAGAGATCACTCATGAGAACCACGGACACAACAGAGGATATAGGTTGGACAGAATTTATGCACCAAGTACATGCTACATAGCACAGGCCAGACATCTCCCTAGTACATTAGCTTTCACCGACCATAAGGCAGTCATAGTAACAGTAAACACAATACCTACAGTTACACCTTTAAAACGATCACCACACTGGAAATTCAACAACACACTCCTCCAAAACAAACAATTTATGGAAAACATGGCGCAACTGATACACACTTTCATGAATAACATACCCACATACAACATCCAACAACACTGGGAGAATTTAAAATATGCAATAAAAGACAAAGCACAAATGCTATCAACACAATACACAGAGAAAGGCTGAGACAGGAGAAAATATTAGAAGAGGCAATCAAACTAACAAAACAGATGGACAAAACCTCACCACATTTACTCACACTACAAGAAGAACTAGATAAACACAGACAACACAGATTTCAAAGTGCACTTCTAAGAACAAGACTCAATACCATAACACAAGAAATACCTACCAAGCAGTACTTGAGCATAGAGCAAAACATACAACGAAGCAGACAGATAAGAGAGATAATAGATACCACAGGGAACAGACAAACAGATAGTACAAACATGGTACAAGCCATTAGAGAATACTATAAACAACTGTACACCAAGGAAGAAACACAAGCACACATACAGGATAAATACATGCAGTACACTAAACAACTCACGGACTCAGACAAAAAAGCATTAGACACACCACTAACACTAGACAACCTGACGCAGGCACTACAAGCAATGCAAGAAAACAAGTCACTGGGGCCAGACGGCCTCACAGCAGAATTCTACAAACACCTTTTTCCATTCTTAGGTCCTCTTCTCTTACAAGTCTTCACAGAAGCTTTCCAAAACAAACAACTCCTGCCCAGTCAAAACCTATAATACATCACTCTCATACCTAAGGGCAATGCAGACAGAACGCAACTCAAAAATTACAGACCCATATCGCTGCTAAATGTAGATTACAAGATCCTCACAAAAGCGCTTACAAACAAGCTCAAACCATTCATGCACAAACTCATACATGAAGACCAACAATGTAGTGTAGAGGATAGAAACATACACCAGCACACACATTTCATACGAGACATCATATATTACACACACCAGAAGAACTGCCAGTCGTCAGTTCTTTCCTTAGATCAGGAGAAAGCCGTCAATAGAGTGTCACATGAATACCTATCTACAAGACACTACTCCACTGTAACATAGGGGACTACTTCAGAGACTGGATCCACATTCTCTATTCCAAACCTGAGAGCAAAGTCTTAGTAAATCACACGCTTACAGACACTTTTAGGCTAACTAGATCAGTGAGACAGGGCTGCCCCCTCTCTCCTTTACTGTATATACTCACTCTAGAACCACTTCTAGAGAAAATCAGACAAGATACAACAATAAAGGGAACTTTCGTACCCGGCAAGGGAGAGAGGAAGTTGCTCGCGTATGCGGACGACACGATCTTCCTTCCAACAACAGACAGATCAATAACCCACATTTTAGACACCCTCGCAGAGTTCGGCAAAGGTAGCGGAGCAAAACTCAACATAGTAAAATCAGTCATCATGGGGTTAGGCAAATGGTGAGATAAAAGGGACTTCCCCTTCCGTCTCACATGCACAGACAACATCCACGTGTATGGTATTACTTTCCTATCACACCCAAATAAAATACACAAACCCACATGGGACAACCTCAAAACGAACATTACAAACACGTTGCAAAGATATAAATACAAAACAGCAACGATTTTTGGAAGAAGCATCATAGTAGACACATACATAATACCAAAAATAATATACACCGCCACAGTACTAGACCTTCCGAAGCGGACAGTCAGAGAAATAAGCATAATCTCCCAGTGCTCCAGTAATCATTATGCTGTATTAATCATTATCTCTCAATGCTCTAGTATTCACTACACATATTCAATTAATCATTACACATGAATGCTCCAATAATCTTTACATATATTCTACTACATATGTTCTATTAATCATTACTTCTGAATATTACAGTAATCATTACACATGTTCTATTAATTAATTGCTCCTAAATGACCCAGCAATCATTACCTGTGTTTTTTCTTGACATCTGTAAACACCAAAACGTCTTCTGCATCAATTTGCTTTCTGTATCTCATTAGCTCCCCTGCACAAGCATTTATTAACCCCTCGTCTGCCACGTGTGAGAAGACAAACCCTTCGGCTCGAATAAACTGTAGACCTGTACGGTGAAAATGTACTAAATATAAACTGAAAAGTCACTGAGTGCCAAGTAAAAAAAAATTCTCTTGTTGTTTCCTTGCTTTTGTTCTGCTGTTAGGAAGAAATATTTTATGGTAGTTCAACATTGTAGGGTCTTTAATCTGCCTACCAGTTGTCTAATATTGTAAGGTTTTAATCTGCCTACCAGTTGTCTAATATTGTAAGGTTTTAATCTGCCTACCAGCTGTCTAATATTGTAAGGTTTTTATCTGCCTACCAGTTGTCTAATATTGTAAGGTTTTAATCTGCCTATCAGTTGTCTAATACTGTAAGGTTTTTATCTGCCTACCAGTTGTCTAATATTGTAAGGTTTTAATCTGCCTACCAGTTGTCTAATATTGTAAGGTTTTAATCTGCCTACCAGTTGTCTAATATTGTAAGGTTTTAATCTGCCTACCAGTTGTCTAATATTGTAAGGTTTTTATCTGCCTACCAGTTGTCTAATATTGTAAGGTTTTAATCTGCCTACCAGTTGTCTAATATTGTAAGGTTTTAATCTGCCTACCAGTTGTCTAATATTGTAAGGTTTTTATCTGCCTACCAGTTGTCTAATATTGTAAGGTTTTTAATCTGCCTACCAGTTGTCTAATATTGTAAGGTCTTTAATCTGCCTACCAGCTGTCTAATATTGTAAGGTTTTTAATCTGCCTACCAGTTGTCTAATATTGTAAGGTCTTTAATCTGCCTACCAGCTGTCTAATATTGTAAGGTTTTTAATCTGCCTACCAGTTGTCTAATATTGTAAGGTCTTTAATCTGCCTACCAGTTGTCTAATACTGTAAGGTTTTTAATCTGCCTACCAGTTGTCTAATATTGTAGGGTTTTTAATCTGCCTACCAGTTGTCTAATATTGTAGCGTTTTTAATCTGCCTACCAGTTGTCTAATATTGTGTTTTTAATCTGCCTACCAGTTGTCTAATATTGTAGGGTTTTTAATCTGACTACCAGTTGTCTAATAATGTAGGGTCCTTAATCTGCCTACCAGTTGTCTAATATTGTAGGGTTTTTAATCTGCCTACCAACTGTCTAATATTGTAGGGTTTTTAATCTGCCTAGCAGTTGTCTAATACTGTAAGGTTTTTAATCTGCCTACCAGATGTCTAATATTCTGGGTTTTTAATCTGCCTACCAGTTGTCTAATACTGTAAGGTTTTTAATCTGCCTACCAGATGTTTAATATTCTGGGTTTTTAATCTGCCTAGCAGTTGTCTAATATTGTAGCATTTTTAATCTGCCTACCAGTTGTCTAATATTGTAGGGTTTTTAATCTGCCTACCAGCTGTCTAATATTGTAGGGTTTTTAATCTGCCTACCAGTTGTCTAATATTGTAGGGTTTTTAGTCTGACTACCAGTTGTCTAATAATGTAGGGTTTTAATCTGCCTAGCAGTTGTCTAATATTGTACGGTTGTTATCTTTCTATCAGTTGGCTAATATTGTAAGGTTTTTATCTTTCTATCAGTCAGTTATAAATGGAACAAACCCATACATAAATCCCACATGAAAAACTGTATCAGAAAAATATGTTTAAAAAAAAAAGTGTGATAATAGAACAATTAGATAAGGTAATAAATATTAATGACACATATCATTATAAAACAAATTGTGATAAGAAACTTCACAACATCATGTCGTAGTCTTTTAACTCTTTTGCCCCTGAATTAATTTTGATAATAAATTTTGTGAGGAAGAAACTGGAAAGCAGTTTCTCTGATTAAAAAAAAATGAAGAGGGTTAACTCTTCCCATGCCGGATGGAAACGTTACCATAAATGGGGGGGGGGGGGCGCCAGTCCCACGCCACTTGGCAACATATTGCCACATGCTTCATTTCTACAAAAATGGTTTAACTTTTTAATTGTAAATGTTTTATTTGCGCATGTCCGGTGATCTTTCTTAGTTCAGTCTGAAGTGTGGTTAGCAACGAGAGGGAGACGGATGTTTTTATCGAGAATTTTCAATATTCTTTGTGATTTCGGAGGCATATGGACATGCCCTATGACCAGACCACTGTTCTTTAATGTACCCCAAGTAGATCTAGACTGCTTTTTGCTTTATACAGATATTATGTTGTTCAAATTTGCATTTATGTCACAGACAGTTTATATGCGAATTAATTTAGATCAGTTGCAAAAGACATATTTTTACAACCTGTAGAGACTCCCCGAGCTATCACTTTGTCTACTGGTAAAGGTTCTCCAAGTTATCATTTTATCTGTTGGTAAGGAAGTGAAGATGCCCGATAAGGTAATCAGGTACCCATAGCTGATATGTCAGCGTCAGTGACCCATAGCTGGCCAAGACCCTGTCACACTTCTCCGTGGTACCCCCAGTAACAGGCATAACTTGGTTAACGGGGCAAGGATCGCCACAGTCCCCATGGTGGTGGAGTCTGCTAAAGAAGCACTGCACACCCCCTGCTTTTTAGATGTACTCCGGGACTGAAAAAGTAGCCACCATAACCTGCTCCCACGCCAATATGATGCTGTGCCTCAACATCACTACAGCATCGGCTGCAAAGAACAACAGCTCGCAGTTACAAGGAGTTTGTACAAGTACAAGATCTTTCTATCAGTTGTCTAATATTGTAAGGTTTTAATCTTTCTACCAGTTGTCTAATATTGTAAGGTTTTAATCTTTCTACCAGTTGTCTAATATTGTAGGGTTTTTATCTGTCTACCAGTTGTCTAATATTGTAAGGTTATTATCTGCCTACTAGTTGTCTAATATTGTTGGGTTTTTATCTGTCTACCAGTTGTCTAATATTGTAGGGTTTTTAATTTGCCTACAGTTGTCTAATATTGTAGGGCTTTTATCTTTTTACCAGTTGTGTGATACTGTAAGGTTTTTATCTTCCTATCAGTTGTCTACAGTTTAATATGGTAGTGTTTTGATCCCACCAGTATTTTAAAAAAAGCTGAAATCCACACTTTACAATAAGTCACTACCTATAAGAGAGTGCCACAGTGCCACAGTGTTACAATGAACCAATCCTATTCTACAGATATGAAGTTGGATGGTCAGTAAAGAGACACAAAGAAGGCTGGAATCAGGTGAAATGTGGTTCTTGAGAAGAATGCCAAAGGTATTATGGACAGGGAGAAAAGATGAGCAAGAAAATTCTGAAAGAGGCACAAGAAAGAAGGAAAATTATAATGAAGATCAGAAAACAACAATCCAGATTTGTGGGGCATGTATGGAGGAGAGGCTGGCTGGAGGACCTAATGGCAACAGGGAAGATGGAAGGTAGAAGAGGCAGAGGTAGACAGAGAGAAAAGATGTTTGATGGTCTGGCATCTTGGCACGGGAAATACACAGTGACAAGTCTGTTGAGATGCACAAGGGATCGAGGGTTATGGAAGGACATGATATCTTATGCCTGTCAGCAGAGACCCAGAGAGAGAGAGGGAGGGGGGGGGGAGAGAGGGAAAGAGAGTCATATATTGAAGAGTTTTAATTGGCTTAATGGCAATTTAATATCACAGGGATTTTAATCAGTCGGTCTGTAGTGGCCTTATATCACAGGGTCTTAATCTGCTTACCAGTAGTTTTATACTGTAGTGCTTTAATCTGCCTACCAATATTGTAGGGTTTTAATCTGCCTACAGGTAGTTCAGTTTTGGAAAATTTTAATATGCCTACCTCTAGTCTTATACTCCAGTGTTTTTAATCTGCATAAGAGTAGTTTAATACTGCAGAGTTATAATCTACTAATCAGTAGAATATTACTGTATTGTTGTAATCTACCTATTAATATTATAATATTTCAGACTGTTAGTCAGTAGTTTAATATTGTGGGGCTAATCTTCTTATCAGTAGTCTTACGCTGTAGATGCTACACTACAAAGATGCTTACCAGCAGCCTTTGCAACAGCAAGTGCTTCCTTGTTAGCGCCAGCTAAGACCTGAACTCCCACAGGAGCATGGGAGAAGATGCGCTTCACTTCGAAGCCGACAACAGACATGACAGATGTAACCTCGGGTCCCACCTGAGATGTGTTGAGGTAAGGAACGTCGTGCATGTTCTCAAGTATGACTGCATCCTGGGAGAGAAATAATGAATAAAATAAATATAATAATAACAGCAAATTCTCATGTTCATTCTTTCATTAGCATGTCTGTGCGGAATTTTGCCTCCCTAACAGTTCTCCTGAAGGCCTCTCAGTTGTAAGAAAGACACCCAGCTGCTGATGCATCTGTTCATAAATCATCAACAATGTCTTGTTGCCATCTTCGCCTTGGTCTTCCTCTCTTTTTTTTTTCCCATTATGTACCCTTCCAAGGCTGACATTTCATGCATACATACAATATCGATAATGTGCATGTTATTTAGCTAAGGCCATATTATGGATTTTTATTTTCAAAACAGATTTTACGAGAGTCATACCGAAAGTCATGAGCAAATTTTTTTTAAAACTCAGAATTTATAGACAGAGAAAATATAAATGTATCACATTAATCTGCATCCTTTTCTTCACTTTTCAACATAATCTCCATTTCTCTGCACACATTTTTCCCATAGCTCTGTAAGTTTGAAAATACCCTCCTGGTAGAATTCTGTTCCAGCTGACTGACGGCACAGATTCACTGCTTTCTGGACATTCTTTCCTGTGGGACTCAGCTGGCACAAACTTTTCTATAGCCTAGGGTTTCAATCATTTCCTGTACTGCATTGTGTCCTATTCCAAGATTTACAGCGATTTCAGAAACTGTGACACGTCTGTCTTCTTTAATGATGTCATCAACCCTTTCCATGTTGTGTTCAGTGAAGGCAGTTCGAGGGCGACTGCTACGAGACATATCTTGGATGCTCGTGTTTCCATCTTTGAAATGTTTCACTTACCTCCTAACACTGCTAGCACCCATACACACATTTCCATAAGCAAGATGAAGTCTTTGGTGAATTTCAGCAGCGGGGATTTCCTCTTTAACAAGGAACTCAATAAAAGGACGTTGACGAAACGAAACTTCAGCACCCATAATTTTGTTTATGCTCCACATGGTCATGTGACACATGATGGTGACGTCATGTGACTTCTACATGAAGTGCAAAGGATACAGATTAAGGTCATACATTTATATTTTCTCTATCTATAAATTCTGATTTTTAAAAATTTTTGCTCACAACTTTCAGTATGACCCTCGTTACCTCCAACAGGCATCTGACTATTTTTGAAATGGTAGGAAAAGTAGCTTTATTCATTAACAAACACATAGTTGTAATAGTTCAGCTTATATTGTGTTTATAAAAAAAAGCACGATATTTTAAAAAATCTTTGTGTATATTTATATATTTAGTTTTATAAAACAAAACAGCTGAGAAGCACATAAATGCCTTTGAATGTAAATGCTATAGAAGAGTTCTCCAAATATCGTGGACACAAAAAAGAACAAATATATCTATACTACAAGAGCTTAATATTGAAGAAGGCTGGCTAGTAAAGAGGATTAAAGAGAGAAAACTTAAATATTTTGGCCACATTAAACGTCATGATAATTTAGAGAAGACCGTATTGGAAGGATACATAATGGGAAAAAGAAAAAGAGGAAGACCGAAACGAAGATGGCTGCAAGACATCGTTGATGATCTGGAAATGGATGCAGCAGCAGCAGGCCATCTTGCTCACAACCGAGAGGCCTACAGGAGTGCTGTTTGGGAGGCAAAGTTCCGCAAGGGACATGCAAAGGAATGAATGAGTTTTATAAATTTATACCTATAAATTGTTTGAGAAATATTTATCCAGTGGCAGTGATGATGCAGAACTCAAGCTGAGAGCTTCAGACAAGCTATGACCTTGACACAAGAACAGGTCAAGGGGGAACAGGGGATGAAGTTTTTAAAAAATAAAAAAAAGGAGATGGGGGGGGGGGGGTCACGATAAGATTTATCAGTCATTCTCACATGACTGTTCGTTCTTCTGCATCCATGTGCTTTGTCTGCACTTCTATGAGGTTAATCCTACCTTCCTCAGTCTCAAACTTTTTCTGTGTGCAAAACTAACCGTTTTCAACTATTTATTACTAAATTGTAGTAGGAAGAGAGACAGACAGGCAGGCAGACAGACAGACAGATGTCCAAGTCTTTGCTGGAGTAGTTCTATCATCACCTTTTTGTGCACCAGGATGTAATGATACCAGGAGTAAAAGTGACTGAACTAAAGTGTTGGCAATGTTATCAGAGCTAGCAAACATGAGCTGGTCAAGATCATATCCTTCCTCCTCATGGTGCTCACGGTAACAAGCTGATGTGCTCCTACAGCCTATTTAGCAGAGGCAGAGCCTGCCATGATGCCCATGGGTGTAGAGTCTGCAAAGCAGCTCACTTCTTTCAGTCAAGTCTTCAAGATGGGCCACTTTACTTCTGTCTTTATTTGATGTCATGCTTCAATATTATTACATTACTGGTTACAAAAAACAAAAATTTGCAGTTCCTGGAAGAGAAGAACAAGGACAAGAATATGGCATTCATCCGAAATGAGGACAATGATATTTTCCACCACTCAAGGGAACTCTCCTGCAGCTATAATGCCCCTATGAGTAAGTCTGTAAACGGTAGCAGCAACCCTGTCATAACTTAGAAGCACAGGGATGTGGTGTTGGCGACCATATTTTCCTTGACCTGTCAGCACACTAAAGAATGATGTGGTCAGCATTATGCCTGAAGCTCTCCTTCACCCAACTCCAGAAGAAGTCAAGTACTCACTTCAACAGCTGGGTGAGTGGGGTGCCTCTGGCCGGATTTGAACCCCCAATCTTGGCCATGAGAAACTAGTGCACTAGTCCCTACATCACTCAGACGCCCAAGTTTGTAAGGTGATGCAGATTTATTTTTGGGCACTCTAATTTTTTGTATCAGCCATCCTGTTTTCATCCACAGTGCTTAATCTTGTCTAGATTTGTCTTGTGCAGTCTCCCTGCAACTATGGGCTGGTGTTCTTTGCAAATGATGGTGAAGAAGTATTGAGGCACAGCATTGTATCGGCATGGAAGCGGGTTATGGCAGCTATTTTTTCAGCTGGAAGGGGGTGGGGTGGGGGCAGACTCTGCCACCTTGGGGACAACGGTGACCCCTGCCACGTTAGCCAAGCTAGGCCTGTTACTGGGGGTACTAACGAAGAGGTGGGACAGGGTCTTGGTCAGCTATGTTTCGCTAACCCTGATGCTAGCATATCAACTATGGGTCACTGACTGCCTAATCAGACAGCATCTTCACCCCCTCTACAGTGCTTAATAGAAGGAATTCCCCTGGGCCATAAAGAAATGCATTAGCTGCACACTTCTCTGCTTGGGTCTGTTTGCTGTATTCTTCACCCTCTGAAAATAAAGTTTATTCATTCATTTGTTCATTTGTTCTGTACAGCTGTTTTATAAAACTTTCTATTTCATATACTCCACTACACATTCAGTTTTTTTTTTTTTTAACATTCTAAACTTCTCACCAATCCGGCTTCCTTGTACAGCATCGCTTCCTTGCAAGCTATGTTCACAATTTCTTGCACTGAATGTCTGCTCCGTGGTGTCCCTGGTTTGAACACAATAAAATGTATCTGTTTGTTGTATTACAGTATTAAACATAACAAGGCCACACACTCCATCCCAACGTGAACAGCTTGTTCTGTGAGTTAGCACACAACATTCTTGTTTTATTGAGTAGAATGTTCTTAGCAGCCTTTTCTTCTTTTTCCTCATCGTTCGGTCAGACATCAACGCCAACCTTTCTCACAAAATACTGCAGTTTGTCTCAGGCTTTCAGCATCCACCATTGAGCTTTTCTTGTAGTTGGCTGGGGTCTGGCCAGGTCCTTTGCCTGAGTGATTTGTGCAGCTGGCAAATCTGGAGGATATGATGTGGGATCTGTTGTTATTTGCCACAGGCACATAAGTCTGTCATGCCAGTTTTCACCTTCTGGTATAAATGGTGTCTCAGCCTGCGATGTCCTGTTCTCTGTCAGAAGATTACCACTTGGTCATTTCTTGATAGTCTGTTCTTGCTGTGGGATGTTGTTTTGTCCATTTGTCTTTATATATGGCTTTTAGTCTGTTTTTTTGTTTGCTCATATGTTGTCTTCTATCAATCTGTTGCATTCTTCCTCCTTCTTTTGCCAGCCTGTCTGCCTCTTCATTTCCTTGGATATTACTGTATGGGGTATCCAAACTGCTTTACTGAATACTGTGTCTGCTAGTGATAGGGGTCTTAGCAGATGACACTGTGAAAATGTTGCAGCATAAATATCATGCCAGATTCAGTGTGGATTGTGGTGGCTGACTTGAAGAGTTAGAGCAGGCACAAAGAAAAGAAGTCTCTTGACAGACTTTACCAAGGGAACCACAGCAACTCCCGTATCAGCCATGCTAACCCTGTCAGTAGAAGCATCAGTGGGAAAGCAGGATAGGATCTTGGTCAGCCTTTTTTTTCGTAGGGCTTAATGCCCATACTATCACTCTAGCACACCAGTTCTTCAGTGGGTGGTGCATTGGGAACATTAACAGGATTTGGTTTGGCGGCAGTCGGCGTGTTGAAGGAAGAAAGAAGTGGCCGGAATACCAACAAGATGAAATAAAGAGGTGTGCTAGAGCCCAGAGATGTCTGGCAGACAAAGGTGTATGGTTCAATTTTACAGAAAGATGGAGAGGATGAGGAAAGTGGATAGAAATGAGTGGCAAAAAAAGTAAGACGAGCACCTGTAAATGAATAACATACAACAATCCAATATCTCAGTAAAATGCCTTTGTCAAGGGCCACATAACAAAACAACACAACAGATAAGTACATTAAAAACAAATGACAAACTGAAACTCAGATCTTTGGTTCCTCCTGACTGAAAAGTCAGGCATAACATGCTGAAATAATGAACTGTTGTGTGTTCTTCATTTATATGTGATCATCTTACTTTCCAGCACTCTCTCTTCTGCCTACTTTCCTTACCCTTTCTATCTTTTTTTTGTAACAGTGAACCATACACCTCTGTAGACCTTTGCTACTAGTATCAGCTTTACCCTCAGTCATCATTTCTCTTAACTCTTTCACTCCAGCATACACCTCTGTAGATCTTTGCTACTAGTACCAGATTTACCTCAGTCATCATTTCTCTTAACTTTTACTAGCTTTAGCTCAGTCATCTTTTATCTTAACTCTGTCACTCTAGCATACATCTCTGTAAACCTTTGTTACTAGTACCAGTTTTACCTCAGTCATCATTTCTCTTATCTTAACTCTTTCACTCCAGCATACACCTCTGCTGACCTTTCCTACTAGTACCAGATTTACTTCAGTCACCATTTCTCTTAACTCTTACCAGCTTTAGCTCAGTCACCATTTCTTTTAACTCTTACCAGCTTTACCTCAGTCACCATTTCTCTTAATTCTTTCGCTCCAGAAATAATTTCCATGCTCTGCCAGAATAAATTTTGATGAGAAATTTTGTTAGAAAGAAAAGGAAGTTACTCAATAATTTAGAATTATAGGCTGAGTCACAAATATGATACTTTTAATTTTATTTAGCCTCTGTTTAAATATCATTCTGAGCACTGATTCTCATATCTGTGCAAGTTTTACCAATGCTGACAGGGTTGTTTTAGCATGAAAGAGTTAAATAACCACTGCTCTAACACAACCTAGTTTGGTTCTCTAGCATACATTTGTTGGCTGTTTGATTAAAAAAATTATTTTCACAATAACAGTATCTACACTGCAAATGATAATGTGAAACAGCAACACTAAAACTATTACCATAGTGACTGTCATAACTCAAACTATTACCATGGTGACTGTCATAACTCACCAACATACATCATAGATCCAGTTTACAAAGATAAAATAGCCCACTACATGTAGTATCCTCCCCTTCAGTCATTTCAGATGATGGGATTATAGGCCTCTAAACCAAGAACAATTTTCATGTAGATTATGTCTGGTATTTATGTTTTCATGATTACATTCTTCTTTCCTCTTCCTCTGTGAGAGTTTTTTGTATTTTTTTATCAAGTTAATAAATGAGGATACATTTCCGCTTGGGATGGGTGGTAATGTTGTTTTCCCATGATGTTTGTTCAATGAACAGTGCCTACATATCTCATTTATATACATCTTATGTCCATGTAGTAGTTAGCCACTTGCCTGCTGGCCACAAGGTCTCTGCTATGATTCTTCACTGGGACATAATTTTTTGGGCGGAATTTTTTTTTAAACTGATCAACACTGGGACTGATCCAGTCTCAAGAAATAGTTACCTGGAGTTTCCCTGTGAAAACAGGTAGCAATAAAGTGATGGCCTAGAAATGTGAAGGCACTAACACTTAACATCACATTTTGTTTATAATTTGAAATGAGTTTTCTTCCCCCAATAAGCTATCCGTTCATAAGTAAAACTTTTAGGGGTGTGTCCATTTTCCATTTGGTCAGCGTGATTAATCTAGCATAGTCTGCAGTCTCAGCCGAAAGTTTTAAGAATGGCAACGTGTTCCCGCAGAATCCATGAATGTGTCGTAGACAACGGGGGTGAGGTTACTTTCTATTTTCCTGTTTGGCATAAGCAGATCAGGTCTCTCAGACGTGTAGTAAGGTGCTAATGGAGCACATGTATTCTGATTCACGTTTAATCATGTCCCCTGAAATGTTCTAAGTGTGATGATGATGATGTTGTAAGAGCCATTGTTAATTCCAACTGTTGGACGCAGGATGCTTTGGTAGCTTTCTTAACTTTATCGCAAATAGGCTTCTTTAAAATCATTTAATGCTGCAAGAAATGAGAGGTACACTATCTTTTGGGTCTATACCAATATCAAAGTCTGTTACTGTGAAAGTGTCTTGATGAGCTTTGCTCTGCTGGTTCTAATTACACATCTAATTATTATAAACCACGACACTTACCCGGAATAGCTCGTACGTGAATCATGCCCATAACATTTCCACTTTTATGTTTAAATAACTTAAAAAATCGCTCCAATGCAGACGCCGCCATTTTTGTTGATATCAACAAGCAGGTGTGTCTCCGGCGACCAATCAGAAGTGGCAAATTTCCCGGTCATGCGCAGTTATGTGTAAAATGGCCGGATGCTTTTTATTACCGTCTGCTTCGGCAGTTTAGTTTTTCCTGAAGTATTCAGCGCACAACATACCGCTTAAAGTATTTGAATGCATATCATGGGTCCTCTTCAAATGGGCTTTCCAATGGTATATAACTTTTAAGACTTTATTTTTATATTTCTCCAGTTTTTAGCGATACAGAATCAGCAATTCTGATTGTTTACATTTGTGTTCACCCTCCCACGTGTGATTCTACAGGCAACGGAAGATGAAAGTAAGCGTTAAATTCACCAAGAACTGTGTTATTTTGAGGATCTGGCCCTGTTTGCCATTGGAATGAGTTTTTGACTTATTGAACTTTTGTACTTTTTATGTATTCGCGCCGTGTACATCGGCAGAATTCGGAAATGTGTCTTTTTTCCAGCTGCTTCTTTCCCGCGATCAATGTTTTCTGCTGATGAAGCAGAGTAGAGTAGCGTATGGGATAAGTTTATTTAGCTTCTCAAAAATATATTTCAGCGTAAGTTTAATTTTGGTTAGGTTTACGTGTTTGTGGGCGAACACGTGAGCGGATTTAATCGTAATATTCAAATAAATTGATGAGAAGCCACGGTGGGTCTGAGCATTACGTAGTGACCTCAATTTGGCGGGATGAAGGCTTTGTGAAGTGGTTCGGCGGGTGAAGGCAGTCTGGCATTTGCTTTTGCAAACTGGACGGCTTCAAATCGCCCAAAAGCGTTGTTTGATTGCAAAACTTTCACCGTGTTACGCTTTTTCGACAAGTTTTCAGGGATATAGGAAGCAAATACGGCGTAAGTTAGCTCGCATTGAGAGACTACAGGTGTCATTGATAGGGGACTGAACGTTAGGGCTAAAGTGCCCATTACCGAGTTGGAGGAGGGGAGGGGGGGTAGCTGACACATCAGCATCCTCGGGCTGATGTCCAGTTCGTGAGTAGCACCCTCGTGGATGTTAAATTTTAGTCCAGGTTTAGGTTTTAGTTAAGGATGCGCTTCCAGGCAGTTTTTTTTTCTTATCTCTAACTACATATTACGTGAAGATTTTAGCTAGAATTAATTAAGTAGCTAACGTTAAAATGTATAGAGCTAGATTACTTTATGACTTATAGTTAAAGAGGAGGTTAATTGTCCGTCGTCTTATTTCAGTGGGGCAGGAGAGAAACACTAGCCACTTTCCTACAGGGCAGACATGTCGAGAAAGGGGTAAGTTATTTTTCTCGTACATTCATCAATAGTTCATTTTTATCCATCATATGGCAGCATAAACTTTTGTGAATACTATATTAATTAACTATATCTAATTTCTGGTTAAAAGTCAGAATTTCGCTGGGGTAGATTTTGAAAAATCTTGGCCACTAAATAAAGAGCCATACAGAATTCTTCATATATTTGTCACATTTCTTAGCCATACAGAATTCTTCATATATTTGTCACATTTCTTAGCCATACAGGTTTCATGCTGGCACAACACATCCCCCCCCCCTTTCCTTTCATGCCTTCTTTACTCCTATTTGGGGCATAGGCTACCAACAAGAGCTATCCAGTTATTTTTATCCTGGGATTTTTCTTCTATCTGCCTCCAGTTGTGGTCAGTCTTTTTTTTTTTAATCTCTGCTTCAAGACTCCTTCATCAGATGTTTCACGGTCTTCCTCGTTTCCTCTTTCCCTGAGGATCCCAAGTGTTTGTCTTTTAACCTGGACATATCCTGGGTGCTTCAATCTCCTGTTCAGTATTTTCATCAGAGAACGTTGACTAATAATGCCTGTCCAGTGTAGACAGACCGTCCTTCTGGTTGGTGCTTTTAAATAGTTTAGTGTTTTGCCGCAGCAAATTTCACCCCCTAGCTCCTTCATTCTTGATAAGGATGCTGATTCACAGTTGTCATTAAGTCTTTGATTGATTGATTGATCTTTATTTCAAAAGGGTTAAGAATTGAGCACGCAGGCCCGTCTGACATTCTGCCCTTTATCATACATCTGTTACTCTATTCCAGACATTCTACAAATATGCTGTTCATATAACAAACATAACTAACATTATTTTGTTAGACCAGTGTGCTTCTTTTAGAGCATTTATGATGTTGGCTTGATCCATTGCTTGCTCTTCCTCTGCAATGGCAGAAATGGCCACCTGATTTGCTGTTTCATTGTCCCTGATGTCTTCTTGTCCTGGGACGAATATGATGGATCTGTGACATCTGCAGAGATTCAAACCATTGTTGCTTTACAGTGCCAACTTCATCTTTTTTTTTTTTTTTCTTTTTCCTGAATGTAGTGTTTGAATCACTCAGAATTCATGCTTATGTGTAGTCTTGTAGCTGTGGATAGCTCAGAGCTTTTGTCGCAGCCATTGTTTCTGTTGTGGGGGTTACTTGTTATAGCAAAAGAACCACAGGCTTCTTTGACTGTTCCGCCATCTGAAGGCCCAGGCACACATCTTGTCATGAATTGTGTATATACCAGTGTCGCCATCTCTGATTTTACCCTCTTTTTTTTTTTGTGTGGTCTTTAATTAGGCAACGACAAGTTCTGAAGTCCAGGACTGTTGGAAACGAATCCACAGTAGATCTTCCATCATCAAAACGTAGACGAACTATGGACGTGTCTGAGCGTGATGTAAGTGAGGTTTGAATAGTTTTGTGTTTTGATGTTTGAGAATCTGAAATAACATTTTGTGTGTGGTTATGTTTGCCAAATGTATTTTAAAAAATAGTAATTAGTTCAGAGATTATGAACTTCATATATTTTTTAAAAAGGCATATGATAGGACACACATAGATTCATTGTGGTGAATTTTAAGACTATATGGAATACCATTTAAAATTGTCAGCATCATTAGAGATCTCTACAACGGATATGTTTGTGCAGTCAAGACAGAAGAAGGAATGAGCGAAGTGTTTCACATTGAAGCAAGCGTGAAACAAGGATGTATATTATCTCCATTGCTTTTTGGAATTGCCATAGACTTTATAATGAAAAAGATGCTGTACAAGTAAAACCGGCATTGATTGGGTACATGGGACCCAAATGGAAGATCTTGATTTTGCAGATGACATAACTCTTATCAGTCTCTCTCTCTCTCTCTCTCTCTCTGAACCTTAAGTACCCAGGGCACATGGGGCTTCCGCAAGGGTTTTCCACAAATGCCTGTCCATTGCTTTTTTTTTCTGCTCTTGCCCAGGTGAGCCCTCTATTGCTCAACATCCTTTCTGTTGTTCTTCTCCGTGTCTCTTTTGGTCTACCCTTACTTCTGTTCCCCTGTAGTGTCCATCTTAGTGCTGTTTTTGCTAGTCAGTTGTCAGTCATTCGGAGCACATGTCCCAACCATCACCCACGTCTTTTCTCAATAATTGCAACTCTTATCAGTGACAATGTGAAACTGATGCAGGAAAAAACAGATTCCCTGTCTTCCTTGGCTAGCAAAATAAGTCTTGAAATTAACAAAGACAAAATGAAAATAATGAAACTTCTCATTAATCAGGAAGGAAAAATATATGTAGAAGGAACAGTTGTTGATGAAGTAAATTGCATGCCTTGGCAGCTACATAGACCAGGATGGTGATACCAGGAAGGAAGTTAGAATTAGAATTACAAAAGCAGCATTGTCCTTCAAAAATCTTGAGAACACATGGAATTCAAAAGTTAAACCACAAAAACCAAGGTAAGATTATTCAGTTCAAATGTGATATCCACCCCCATTTATGCATGCGAATGCTTGAAATCAACTAAAGAAATAAACAAGAAATTAGACTTTTTTGAAAACAAATGCCTAAGGAAAATACTTGGTTTAAAGTGGAACGAATTCAAGAACAATGCAGAGATAAGACAGATGAGCAAACAACAACCAGTCTCATTAGTGATCAGAAAAAGAAGATGGACATATGTAGGCCATGTGATGAGAAGAAACAGTCAGAGAATACCAAAACAAGCTATCAAGTGGAGCATAACAGGCCGAAGAAAAAAGAGGTCGCCCACATGAAGCTCTAAAGAGGACATTGTTAAGAGCAGCCAGTTTAGTGGGCATAACACCCCTTGATGAAGATTCGCTGATTACAGGAAAACTTGGCAAACAACAATGCAAGCCCTATGTGACGTTTAATGGCACGGGAAGGATGTAAGATGTAAGAAGAGTTCGGAGAAAGAGGTGACTGTTATCCATGTTGTATAAAGATTCAAATTCTGATAGTGAAGAATCAAGAGCAAGGAGTTATGCATTACTATCATTGCTTGAGGAGTCAGTATGTAAAACCTTTGACTGATTCATTAATATATGGCACATCGATTCCATCAGAACTCACTTCAGGCTTGTCACATATTTTCTACTTAACTCTGTCATAAGTTTTACATCTCTTGTGACTTGTCTTGGAAATGACAAATCTGTGATTTGGACTTCAAAGACCTTGCTGTTACCTTTCCACCTTACACCAAATGACACTTCACGGTAAAGTGCATTGCGATGTATAGATGTAGATGTGGGCCAGTTTTGTGTCCTATTGTCATTCTAAGTTGATGTTCAGACTGAACGTATTTTTTTTTTGTCCATGTGACATTATGTTCACCTTTCCTCTCTCTTCTTGTGGAAGTTTTAACTTTATGGCTTAATGACCTCTGGCATGTCCGCTGTCCAGTTCTACACTCTTTGAAAATAACATTTGTTTACTTGTTGTCATCCTTACATGACCGTGACTGAAGTGTCTGAGTGAGGATCAGTTCTGGATGAAGAAATTGAAATATACCAACTCCACAGCCCTGGCTGTGAAGGGCATTGAAATATTTGTCGTATCCAGCCTATCTCCACTGTATTATTGTTATATTAAAGTTATGGTATTCGTTCCATTATATTTAAAATTGTTTGTGGTTTGTTTTTTTTTCCTCTCCACACTTTTCCTGTCGCTCTTCTTTTTTCTGTCCTCCAAACCACTGATAATATGTTATATGTTATTATTACTTTTCTCAGCTTTTGTTCCACACAAAACTTTTTATTTTACAAGATTTTGTAACATTGTATGTTTGGGAGCAGAGGTGAGTGTGTCAGAGTGATGGTATGTTTGGGAGCAAAGGTGAGTGTCAGAGTGATGGTATGTTTGGGAGCAAAGGTGACTGTGTCAGAGTGATGGTATGTTTGAGAGCAAAGGTGACTGTGTCAGAGTGATGGTATGTTTGAGAGCAAAGGTGACTCTGTCAGAGTGATGGTATGTTTGAGAGCATAGGTGACTGTGTCAGAGTGATGGTAAGTTTGTCAGGACTAGCAGACTGAACTGATTGAAAAACTATTCTTCCTATTCTTGGTGCTCTCAGTAACGGGCCAATGTGGTCCTTTAGTCTGGTTAGCGAGGGTGAAGACACTGTCTGATTTGGCATCAGCCACTTGCTGACATGCTAGCATCAGACCCTCGCTCAGTCTCGGGTTTGAGATGGGGCCACAAAAGTGTACAGCTGTCTTCTTAACTCTTTCCCTATGACTATTGCTTAAGGGAAAACATCAGTGTTTTTTGGTTGTTTTTTTGCCTGTTCATCATCACATAACTACATCATTCACTGCTTTATGTTATCATTTTTAAGTGAATGAGTTTTCATTCACTGAAGAGTTCTTGTTTACCAGTGTGTGTGTGATAGCTACAATAAGTGAGCTATCTTTGATGCTGAGGTGGGGTGGAAGCAGTCACAGATGTGGTTTTAGTCTTATGAAGCATGGGATTGATCACATCACTGGTTCTCAGTTGGCAGTCTGCGGAACCTGCAGTGAAGTCTGTGAGAAAAACTCAAGGTCCTTTTTTCTTTTTTTTTCATCATTTTCAGTGTGAACTGCTTAACAAATGATGTTTCTGTGAATTCCGTGTGGAGAGAACTGCGTTTTTTAGTGTAGTTGTAGTGCTTGCTCGTTAAAGGTTACCCGCATTTCCTGGGGAAAATTCTTTTGCGTCTGAAGCGTGTGGCTACCACGCAGGTATTAAACTTTTCCAAAATATGGAGGTCCTTGGCTTGGATTTTGAAACAGGGGTGGGGGGGGGGTGTCAGCGGACTTTTGATAGTTGGGAATTACAGGATTACATCATGAATGAATGAGGGAATTACAGGATTGCATCATGAATGAATGAACAAAGATGATGTGAAAGTGTTTTAGATGTATGATGTGAGCACTTGCACAGTGTAGCTTTCTGCAGCACACCATACTGCATGCACTGCAGTGGGCAAGAAGAAGCGAATGTGAAACACTACTTGCTAGACTACAGTGCTTTGAAAGATCTTCAAAAACATTAAACTCCTCCTCCATCATATATACTACCACATGAAGATGCAGATTAAATTATTTTTTAAAAAAAACATTTGTATGTTCCACTATCTGGCACAAGAGAAAAAATGGTGAGAACTCGAACACTTGGGGATCAGAAAAAGTGAAAGTCAAAATTAGATATGTGAACGTAGTTGTGGTATTTCCAGTTTCAGTGAGAATAATAGCTATTTTATTATTACAATGTATTCACAGTCTGGTTGGCCAAGTGGTTAGGCATTTGGTCTACTAACACAATTGTCCCGGCAGTGGGGATTTTTTCAGGTAAAACACCACACAAAAAGGCTCTGGGGTCTACCCAGCCTCTAAAAATGGATACCATAGAATTCTTGTAAGGTAAATGCGGCCAGGTGTGATGCTGAGACTATGTCACACTTCCATGTGCGGATGTTCTTGAAAATATGGGCCTAAAAACATACCCCCAGTATCCGTAGAGGCGTGGAAGCGGGGATTAATGAATAAAGCTGTTCATACCTTTTATATGTAATTATACATTATTGCAATGGCACCTTTAGTCTTTAAAGGCAGTCTTGAAGCAGATAAATGTCATTTGTTCTGAAATTTGACAAGCATTGTTTATTTATTCTTTGTCAGTCAATAATTTATGCCCTGCTTCTTTTGAATGTTAAAAAAAAAATGGAGAAAAGAGTGACATATCAACTGCACTTTGTGCCTGCTGCTACTGTTACTGCTCTACCATTAAAAGTCAGGGTGTTGGCAGGTTTAAAGTTGGCCAGGTAGGATGAAGTTCATCTTCCGACATATTGTCATAATTTTGATTAGTGAAGTGATAAGCATTCAGTAACTAATGTAGGCAGCAGGATAGTGAACTCTCAAAGTGGGATTTAATTCTTATACGAGTATCCTTTACTTTGGATTCACCATATTTTGTGTGTGTGTGCGTGCGTGAGAGAGAGAGAAATAAGGGTGCATGTGATACGCTGAAGATGGATTAGATATAGGAGCAGTTCTTGATTTTTTTAATTGTCCCCGCCCCCCCCCCCTTTTCATTCAAGATGAGCATGTAATGGAGAAGCCCCTAATTAGACAAGTCGTATTTTGATTGTTGGAATAAAATGAACTAGAAACCTCTGGTTTTCTCTCCCATTTTCTTGTGTAATGTCCATGCGTTTTGAGACATAAAAGGTGAGCATATTTTGACTTAGCTCACTCTCTCTCTCTTTCATTCACTGTCCGTGTGTGAGAGGATTCAGCGAGGTGTAACAGGGGATATGATGTTTGTGTCCGTATTTGCTTTCACCAGTCAGCACAAGACGTGCGCAGCGCCACACTTGGCCGCCTTTTCTCTGGCCTGGTTGCATGGGAGGGATATAAGAGCGCTAGTTCGCCAAAGCAGGAAGACCACCCATTCGTTTCTTCCTTGATTCTCCCCAGCACGAACGTCTCTTCCTAGGTGAAGGTCGCCGGGAGAGGAATTTCCGCTGCTCAACCAATCAGCAACCTCCCTGTGGCTCGGAACTCGTGGGCGTTGTTCCTCGATTTTTTTTGTACCCCCGGATAATAATTTATTTGACCCAGACTGTGACCCAGGTGGCTCAGAATATTTTTCTCTGTTTTCCCCCTGATTAATGCGTATCATATTCCGCTGCATCTGTAATATTTGATTTTGCTTTTTTTTTTTTGTTTTTAGCATAATTATTCCGCTACTTTTTTCCATTTGTTTCGTGGCTTTTTTTTCCCCGTCGTCTTTTTAACTTTTCAACTATTCACCCGCCAGTTTGATGGTCTGTGGTCTTCCCTCCATTATAGCGGCAAAGATGTGGTAGCCGTTTTGGAGTCAGTGTGACTTTAAAATGCCGATGGGGGTAGGGGTGGAGTGTGAAGACGCCTGTCCGACGAGGCAGTCGGCGTCCCATCATGATATGCTAGCGTCAGGGTTAGCGAACCATACCTGACCAAGACCCTGACCCAATCTCTTCCTTGGTACCCCTAGTAACAGGCCTAGCCTGGCTAACGGGACAGGGATCGCCGTAGTCCCCATGGTGGCGGAGTCCACAAAAGAAGCATTACACACCACCTGCTTTTCAGCTGTACTTCGGGATTGAAAGAAATAGCCACCGTAACCCGTTCCCACGCCGATAACGATGCTGTACCTCAGCACCGGCACAACATCGGCTTCAAAGAACAACAACTCGCAGTTACAGGGAGATAACCAACCAAATCCCGAAGACGGCAGGGTAGTACAAGTATATATTTAAGGGGTTGAATAGTCTGGGAAGGTTTGTATTAGCTAATTTAAGAAAAAGACTTCAACAGTTAGACCATACGCTCCCACGTACTTGAAATACAGAGATAAATACAGGGATTTGCTTTACAAATGTTAAGTTTAGGACTTTTCATGCTAAAGAAAACAAATTTTTTTTTAATTGGTGAGGGGGGGGGGGTAAATCAAAGATGGCGATGGATACAGGGGGATAACCTTCAAAAGAAACAACTCTGTGATTCATTTGTTTGAACTAAACTTTCATGCCTTCCGCCGATGACCCATTGAACCTTGGCTAGCTGCAACAACTCAGGCGTGACCTCACAGGCGGATATGGAGAAACCGGGGAAAGGTCTTCTAACATCGTTGCTTTGGTAGTTTTAGTTACGGAAAGTCCCGTATTCACTCACGTAAGTGGACCGTTCCACAGCCGTATACAGAAATCGATTTTTATATCAGTCAGAGCCGTGTTGTGTTATATGCTAGTTGGCACTGTTTTGTGTTGTTATTAGTTTGGTCCGTAAAAACCATTACATGTTTTGTTTTTTGTTTTTTTTTGTTGCTTACCCAAGTTGAAAATTTTGCATAAGTCAGAATATACTTATGTCGAGGTCACAGAGTCGGAGTCTGCCATTATTATTATTGTTATTATTATTATTATTATTATTACAGCAACTATTCATGAGAGTGATTCAGTGAACAGATTTAAATACCAGGGTTCGATAGTGACAGCTGATGGAAGATGTATCACAGATAGTGAAAGCAGAGTAAGCCAGGCAAAAGTAGCGTTCCAGAAACTGAAAAAGCTTCTTTGTCATTGAATGCGAGAAAGAAAATGTTATATTGAACCTTGTTTTGTTTATGCGGGTGTGAATCGTGGGATGTTGACAGGGAGATGGGTAAATCATAGGGGGGACAGCGGAGATGAGGTTGCTGAGAAGAATGACGAGGACCCCATGGACAACCAAGATAATGAGCAGTGTTTGAGATAAGAAAAAAACGTAATATAATAACAAAGATAAGGAAAAGGCGGTCATCATTCTTGGGTCTTGTGATGAGAAGAGATAAACTGAAAAAAAATGTAACATTGGACAAAATCGAAGGCAGTAGAGGCAGAGGAAGACCAAGGGAATTCGTGGGAGGAGTATGGCCGACCGGAATGGCACGTGGTGATGGTGATGAACAGTTCATGTAGTGAGAGTGGGATCTTTTCCTTTCAGATCCCTCATCAGGTAGTCTTCTCAACGATCGCGTATTTCGTACTCACAGCTTGATGCAGGATGAGTTTAGCTCTGCAGTAGTGCCTCCTCTATGTGCAGCTCCGCTATAACACAAATCCACAAGCTAGCTACAGTTAAGTTCTGTATAATCTTATCAGTGCCTGCATATATTTCAAATATTCATGCAGTACGTACATGATAGCATTGGAGACCTTGAGTGATTCTGGTAATTCTGTAAATATGTATATAATGGCATCAGTCTTCTTCTTTTCTCTTTTTTAAAAATTTTCCAGCCGTAACCAAGCTAGCTTCTGTCTTCTCATGACATGTTCAAGCTTTGATTTGTAACAAGTTTTCATTGTTCCGAAAACCTCTCTGGCTAATCCAGCTTTTTTAGAGAATCCTGTGTTGAAATATTCCTGTTTGCTTCTGTTATCTTAACTAAACCAGTGTGTGTGTGTGCATGTTTCCCTTTGTGACGCGTGCAAGTGTCACATCCCTATGATTCCCCCTCCCTGATTAACAACCAGAAGATATTAGCTATTTTGGGCCGTTTTATGGAGAGCCACATGCTGGCCAGGAAACGTAGAATAACAATGACGTCATTGTTGCCTGCCATATTTTTTTTTCCTGGGAGTGGACTTTTTGGTCAGAAAATCCTTAGACGTGCCAAAGATGGAACTGAAAGGAAGGGCCGAAAGGATAGTAAATGATTTATTTGACTTCAGATCTTAGGGATATTATTTTCTGTGATAAAGTTTCCGCAGCAGAATACTGTATCTTTAATTACTGTGATTGCGGTATTTGTCTTTGCTTGTAGACTTTTTGTGTCCATCGACGCTTGCTTATTTGGCTCCGTGTGAACGGGTGTGGTTATGTAAGCATCTTCACCATCTCCGGCAGATCAGACGTGACGCCATATTGAAACGCACAGTACCCTGTCTAAATAAAGCAGCTTTTGACCGGGTAAAATTCTGGTTAGATTTGCCTGATGACAGCACACAGAGCCACCACCGGCTGCCATGTGGGTTGCTGGGGAGGGTCAGGGGCTAGGTGGAGTAAACCTGGCAGAATAAACCTCAAGCCGTTGAGGGTCATTTCTACCCATCGCCTGTAGTTCTGCCAGAACTTCAGTTGTATGAACTTTGTCCTCCCTCTAGAGTTATTTGACTAACCCATGGACTTTGTCCTACCTCAAGAGTCATTTGACTAACCCACAGACTTTGTCCTACCTATAGAGTTATTTGACTAACCCGTAGGTCTTGTCCTATCTCTAGAGTTATTTGACTAACCCGTAGGTCTTGTCCTACCTCCAGAGTTATTTGACTAACCCGTAGGTCTTGTCCTACCTCCAGAGTTATTTGACTAACCCACAGACTTTGTCTTACCTATAGAGTTATTTGACTAACCCATAGCCAGTATCCTCTCCCTAGAGTTATTTGAATAACCCGTAGGTCTTGTCCTATCTCTAGAGTTATTTGACTAACCCGTAGGTCTTGTCCTACCTCTAGAGTTATTTGACTAACCCGTAGGTCTTGTCCTACCTCTAGAGTTATTTGACTAACCCGTAGGTCTTGTCCTACCTCTAGAGTTATTTGACTAACCCACAGACTTTGTCTTACCTCTAGAGTTATTTGACTAACCCGTAGGTCTTGTCCTACCTCTAGAGTTATTTGACTAACCCACAGACTTTGTCCTACCTCAAGAGTTATTTGACTAACCCGTAGGTCTTGTCCTACCTCTAGAGTTATTTGACTAACCCACAGACTTTGTCTTACCTCTAGAGTTATTTGACTAACCCACAGACTTTGTCCTACCTCAAGAGTTATTTGACTAACCCGTAGGTCTTGTCCTACCTCAAGAGTTATTTGACTAACCCACAGACTTTGTCTTACCTCTAGAGTTATTTGACTAACCCGTAGGTCTTGTCCTACCTCTAGAGTTATTTGACTAACCCGTAGGTCTTGTCCTACCTCTAGAGTTATTTGACTAACCCACAGACTTTGTCTTACCTCTAGAGTTATTTGACTAACCCGTAGGTCTTGTCCTACCTCAAGAGTTATTTGACTAACCCGTAGGTCTTGTCCTACCTCAAGAGTCATTTGACTAACCCATGGACTTTGTCTTACCTATAGAGTTATTTGACTAACCCATAGCCAGTATCCTCTCCCTAGAGTTATTTGAATAACCCGTAGGTCTTGTCCTATCTCTAGAGTTATTTGACTAACCCGTAGGTCTTGTCCTACCTCTAGAGTTATTTGACTAACCCGTAGGTCTTGTCCTACCTCTAGAGTTATTTGACTAACCCGTAGGTCTTGTCCTACCTCTAGAGTTATTTGACTAACCCGTAGGTCTTGTCCTACCTCTAGAGTTATTTGACTAACCCGTAGGTCTTGTCCTACCTCTAGAGTTATTTGACTAACCCGTATGTCTTGTCCTACCTCTAGAGTTATTTGACTAACCCGTAGGTCTTGTCCTACCTCTAGAGTTATTTGACTAATCTGTAAATATTGTCCTACCCCTCTAGAGTTATTTAGCAGAGTCCAGAAGAGTTTAGTGTGAAGTAGGTGAGACACTTTCTCCATATTAATTGTCTAGGACCGGGATTCTTAGACCGGAGTATCCACACCCCTTGGGGATATTGGTACCAAATGATGGTGACAGTTGTAGAGGGAAAAAAATGTTGGGTTAGAATTTTCTTTCGTCTGTTTTGTTCCTGTCATTTCCAGATATAGAGTAAAACCAAGCTGCTGGCATCTTTTGAATCACCCTGGTACCTAAGTGAGCTTGTGGTGATGATTTGGACAGTCCAGCAGAGGGTATGAGGACATATAGGGCAATCCAGTGAAGGGTTCTGTAATCTTTAAAAGGTTGAAAACCCCTGGTTTGTGAGAAGTCAGAAATACGTCAGAACAGAATTTTTTATTCAAAGACGAAGAGCATTATTCGATCTCTCTCTCTCTCTCTCCCTCCCCCGAATAGAATAACAGGACGCAAAAAATGTGTAACCAAGGAGGCTAATTTCAGAAGAAGGGAAAATAATTTAACGTCTCATGCAACAAAATGTGAGATTAATGAGATTACACAGAAATAAATGTGTTTAGTGTAGCATTTCTGTTGTACCAGAGAAGTCTGTCTTTTCATTATCCTGTCCTCCTTCTTCTTCTTCTTCTGCTGCTGCTGCTGCTGCTCAGTTACCTCGATCTAGTTCAGGACTGTCTCCAGCCTCAGGTCTCCGTCCCGCAGACATAGAATCTCATTTCAGACTAGACGGTGTGCTGAGCCTTCGTGGTTGTTACAGGAAAAGAACGGATAGGGTCGGCTTGGAATGTGGCTGGATTCACGTCATGTTTGTACGAGGTTATGGAGTCGCAGCGTGTCGAAGGTTTCATTTATTACATGACCCGACGGCCAGCGTTGACGATCATGTTTATCAATCGTAGGATCAGTATAAATACTTTTTTTTTTTCCCCTTGCCACTTGGTTAGTTCACTGAAATATTTTATTTTTTTTTACTTTGGCCTTTCTCTCTTCATTTTCTTCTCTTGAATTCTCCAGTCGTTACTAGGTTCTCCAGCTTTCGTCTTGTCAAGACTTGTCCAAGAAATTTTGGTTATCTTTTTTTTTCCTATAATTTTGACTAGTTTTCGTTATTTTCTTTGGGGTCTTCTTCCTTAGTTTTTTTTTTTTGTTTTTGTTTTTTTCCCTATCATTTTAACTAGTTTTCGTTATTTTCTTTAGGGACTTCTTCCTTAGTTTTTTGTTTTTTTGTTTTTTCCCCTATAATTTTAACTAGTTTTCGTTATTTTCTTTAGGGACCTCTTCCTTAGTTTTTTTTCCCTATAATTTTGACTAGTTTTCGTTATTTTTAAACGTCTTTGCGGACTTTTTCGTTAATTTTTTTTTCCTATAATTATAACTAGTTTTCGTTATTTTCTTTGGGGACTTCTTCGTTAGTTTTTTTTCCTATAATTTTAACTAGTTTTCGTTATTTTCTTTGGGGACTTCTTCCTTAGTTTTTTTTCCTATAATTTTAACTAGTTTTCGTTATTTTTAAACGTCTTTGCGGACTTCTTCGTTAATTTTTTTTTCCTATAATTATAACTAGTTTTCGTTATTTTCTTTGGGGACTTCTTCATTAGTTTTGTTTTTTTTCCTGTCTGTCCAGGATATTTGTTGCATCTTTCTCCAAAAATCCATATCTGTTGATTCCAGTTTCTATATCGTCTGTTAATTGTTCAAGTTTCAAAACTGTACAGCAGTACTGACTCTATATAGCAGTAATAGATCTGGCGTACCGAATGCACAGTCTTGTGTTTGATTGTGTAAATAGGAGAAGAAAGTATAACACTGCAAGAAAAGAAAATTGAAGATATAGAGCTCATGGACGGGAGTCTACAGCGTTTTGACCGAGGTTTTGCAGAGTGCCCACCTCTGCACTTCGTAGACTGAATAAAATCAATATCCATGATGCCCGAGAGGACGGACGATCCAGTTTTAATATTTTTGTACTTGACTTTTTGTGGTTTGCAGCTGGAAGCCAGGAGTTCGTACTTGTCTTTAGTGGTGGAGTACTGAAAGTTGAAATCACGGTACCTTGCCCGCCGACAAGTTTACTTTTCTACGTCATGTGCTGCTGTAAGCGAGGGGTTGAACTGAATTAACTCTTTCGCTCCGAAACAAGCTGGCAGAGCTGGTTAGATGGTCATACCGAAAGTCGTGAGCAGCAATTTTTTTTAAATCAGAATTTATAGATAGAGAAAATATAAATGTATCATCTTAATTTGCATACATTTCTTCATTTTTGAACATAATCTCCATTTCTCTGCACGTATTTTCCCCATCTCTCTGCAAGTTTGAAAATACCCTCCCGGTGGAATTCCGTTCCAGCTGACCGACGGCACAGACGCACTGCTTTCTGGACGTTCTCTCCTGTGGGACCCAGCGGGCACATACTTTTCTATAGCCTAGGGTTTCAATCATTTCCTGTACTGCGGCTTCAGACACTGTGACGCGTCTGTCTTCTTTAATGATGTCATCAACCCTTTCCACGTTGCGTTTAGTGGAGGCAGTTCGAGAGTGACCGCTGTTAGGCATATCTTTGATGTTCGTGTTTCCATCTGTAAAATGTTTCATCCACCTCCTAACACTGCTAGCACCCATACACACATTTCCATAAGCAAGTTGAAGTCTTTGATGAATTTCAGCAGAGGGGATCTCCTCTTTAAGGAGGAGCTCAATAACAGCACGTTGATGAAACGAAACTTCAGCACCCGCCATTTTGTGTATGCTCCGCGTGGTCACGTTACACATAGTGACGTCATGTGACCTCTACATGCGTTGCAAAGGATGCAGATTACAGTGGTACGTTTATATTTTGTCTATAAATTCTGATTTTTAAGAATAAAAATTTGCTCACGACATTCGGTATTACCCTCGTAGATCTTGTCCGCCTGTGCGAATCAGTGCTCGGAACGATATTTAAGCAGTCTGAATAACAGGAAAGGTAACACATTTGTAACCCAACCCACATTTTTCAGTTATATAGTAACATGTTCCCACCACCTTTCTACTAACATGTTCCCACCACCTTTCTACCAGAATTTCTTGTCACAGTTTGTTCTGTCAGAGCATGGAAATTAATTCAGAAGTCTCGGGCGCAGCTCTTTCCTGGGAGGGAGTTAACGGTGGCTGTAGGTCGCGTTAGTAACTGACCGTAGCATGAATTTCCATTTGGTTTGGCTTAAAGGTCATAGCTTATCTCGGCTCTCTTGTGAGTGATACATTTCTAAAGTTGTCTGATATTCGGCGTGAGACGGGTCTTCTATCCTTCTGGAGCTAGGGGCTGGTGTTATTCACAGTCTTTGGTGGGGTTGAGGCGCGACATCAGCTTGGGTTGAGAGTGTGTTACGACGGCCAATTTTTCAGGCCCTGGATAGATCTAAAAGGCGAGGAGGCTGCAATACGTCTTTACCTATAGCTATCCCTGCCCCGTTTACCAACATAGGCCTGCTACTGGGGGGGGGGGGGCAGATGAGAGGTAAGATAGGGTCTTGGTCGGCTGTGGGTCGCTGACTGCCAGATCGGACGGAAATCACATAAGTTGAAATCAGCAGCTGCTTGCTTCACAGCCTCCTTGTAAGACCGGCCATACATAGCCATTTATGTGTCTGAGCAATGCGGCGCGTTGTGACAACACATACCACAGCTCTGAAACATACGGATCTTACCTGCCTTGTGCGCCAAATCTTCCACTGAAGCGCCAAACTCCTTCATAAAGAGGCATATTTTCATCGATTGTGACTCGTCCTAGTTGCTTCCTACTCTAGATTCTCAAGTGTTCTACTCACAGACGCTGGATTCTATATTTTTTTTTACTGCCAGGCACTGGATTCTATGTTTTTTTTTTTTTACTGCCAAGCACTGGATTCTATGTTTTTTTTTTAACTGCCAAGCACTGGATTCTATGTTTTTTTTTAACTGCCAAGCACTGGATTTTATGGGTTTTTTTTACTGCCAGACACTGGATTCTATGTTTTTTACTGCCAGGCACTGGATTCTATGTTTTTTACTGCTAGACACTGGATTCTATGTTTTTTACTGCCAGACACTGGATTCTATGTTTTTTACTGCCAGGCACTGGATTCTATGTTTTTTACTGTCAGACACTGGATTCTGTTTTTTACTGCCAGACACTGGATTCTATATTTTTCTACTACCAGACTCTGGTCTTTCTATTTTTCTACTACCAGACTCTGGTCTTTCTATTTTTCTACTGCCAGACTCTGGTCTTTCTATTTTTCTACTACCAGACTCTGGTCTTTCTATTTTTCTACTGCCAGACTCTGGTCTGTCTCTTCTACTGCCAGACTCTGGTCTTTCTATTTTTCTACTGTCACATTTTGAATTACATGTTTTCCTGTTGTCCAGTTCTTACATGAATGACACATTCTCCTTCTACACAGTCTTAAGTACTGTTCCACATCCCTGGGATGCTGCTCCAGGGAGGCAGCAGTGTTCCTGTTTTCTCCAACCAGAAAAGGAAAAACTTCTTCTGTAGTCATGTTCGCAAGGCCGTTTGTTGCCTCGTGTAGCTGCTACACGCCTTTCAGTCCTGTACATCCGACTTCGGCTTGGCGTATTTTTTGGGGGGGGGGGGCGGGATTCGCCTTTCATTCGGATCCCTTTTAACTTGGACCAATGTGTCTGTCTTTCCAGAGGGAACTACTTGGGATGTATAGTTGGGTTTTGTTAGGCCGTTGTTCGCCAGCCCTGTCACTAAGCAGTCATTTCTGGATTGCCAACGACTGTCTCGTTCTGCTTGAGTAGGAGGTTCTTACCCAGGTCAGCTCATGCCCAGTTTGCCAAGGCTGCGGCTGGAAGTATGTCAGGGAAGTGAATCAAAGGTTTTGATCGTCTTCGATTCGCCGGCTCGGATAAGTCAGTAATCTTTCTTCATCACTAGAGTTTTTGCACGCACATCGTGTCGTATTCTACGAAGGAGCTGTGTGAGCTGAGTTCCCCAGCACCCCTCTTCTCGTGTGACGTATATACTCGTCGGGCAGACATTCTTGCTCTCCCTTGCCATAATTACCGTGTTTAAAACCAGCGTGAGTACTGTAGCGTTGTCTGGACTTTGCCGAAATAGGCCAACTTCGACGCTTATCCTCCGCTTCTTGCCACGAGTACGGTATACGAGAGTAGCATTGGCTGGTTGGAGACAGATATTCTTTGGCATCTGTGGACAGTGGAGATCCTTGATTTACTGATTAGATTAATCCTGGGTTCCTGCGACCGTGGGGCGGTGGCTGCAGTTTTTTTCCTGTCCTGCTTAGCAACTGAGAGTTTAAATTTGTGAAAATAGCACCTCCGAAAATATGCTGTGGGTGCGGTTTGTGTATAGTTTGGTTGAAGAGGGAGTGGAGAGGAGTACTGTTATAATATCATCAGTAGTTGTAACCAGACCCATTGTGATGGGAGAAAAACACTGATTATTTTTTTAACTTGCAGCGTGTGTGTGTGAGTGAGAGAGAGAGAGAGAGAGATGCGTTGTCGCCAAAAGATAAAATAACTGGATCAGTTCCTGAATAGTGCCCTCTCCACTGGGCCGGTGCAAGTAGACCAGCGCAGGGAGAGTTCGATAGAAAACTGTTATCTGTAATATCTTGCTAATACTTTAACTGCAAAATCCGTTTTAGAGTTCTTTCATATTTAAAACCGCGATTGCTGTCTTCGATTCCTGTGTCATGCTGTTGTTCGGGGGAGGAGTGGGGGGATTTACTAAAGCATCAGCTATTTTGGAGTAAAAAATCCTGTTTTCATTGTCATTCCTGTCCGTTGTTCGACTTTGTGGCGTCCTTCATACGTGCACGGCGTGGTGTACTGGTGAATGAGTGTATATATGATGACTCATATCGTAATTAGTGACACAACAACATCCAAGCAAACATCTGGCGTGGGCCCGACATGCAAGAACTATTTCTACAAGAGCAGGGTCAAGCATAACCCCAACCCCCAAGAACTCGTCTATTTAAACTCCATTTTTAATCACTTTCTCAGCACTCATTAGACAGTAACAAAAACAACCAAAAAAAAAAACCTCCTACACTTCCATCATCTATCTTCCACATAGCTGTTGTCCCCGCGCCAAAAAAAAAAAAAACCCTCACGTGGCCTGGTTGAGTAACAGCTCGGTCACGTGACCAGTGTTTAGCATCGTCACCTGCCTTTAAGCTTGTGTTGTTGTAGTAAGGTCAGAACAGCTGCGACATTGACCTAGCATCCCGTGTACTGCTGTAATCTGTCAAGATCATGCTTCCCTTCATCCTAGCCTGAAGCAGTGCCTGCTGGGTAACAGTCAGGTCTCAGGTAAAAGCCCCGCTCTGCGCAGTAGAGGTCTGTAGGAGGAAGCATCGTCCAATGTTCTCCCAGACCACAGAATTGATAGTCTTAACAGAGCGACTGGTTCCGTTTGACGTCAGCGGCGTCGTGGCAGTCGTTTCCTGTGTGATTTTTTCAAGTGAGAACAAACCTGGACTTTCAGAATCTGGCCCACCCGGTTTGGCTTTGCGTTTTACTGTCAAAGCCTTTAATCACGATCAGGGCAGTAAGATCTCATCATATGTCCATTAGCATGGTTATACCAAGCCCGTACTCTGTATATAGCTGGCTGAGGTAGTTTATTCTGTCCTTTGTGATACTAGCCAAGCGAGATCGAGTTGATTTGGTACTTCTGTGTTTTCTTTCCGTGAAGTTCGTCCTATTCTTGTGTGTATCCACAGTTTAAGCTTATCTGGTTTTCTCTTATATTCAGCGGTGACCAGTTCTGAAGCTTGTAGAGTTGTTGCGATGATGTTTGTAGTTTAAGCGGCAGTTGTGTTTGTTGTTGCATATGGGTGATTTCTTTTCTCTTCCCCCGCCCCTCCCCCGCCTCCTTACGCCTTATTGATACACTGTGTCAATTTTCTGATTGGTTTGTTATCATCATGTGCCATATCTTCAGTGGAGATTGCCTGCCATGTCTCTTGTCTCTTTTTTTAAAGAGAAAAACTAAACAAATTTGCGAAGTTCGGTCATAGAAACGTACATAATTAACTTTAATGTATTATGTTATCAAGCCAGGCGATTGTAATTCTACAACATAAAACCAACATTTTTAACGTTTCCAGTAAATTGTCGGTTAAAAAAAAACTACATAGATTAACTGCGGGCCACAAGAATGTTGCCGCGGGCCAAGGGTTGCCCATGAGTGCTTTATATGGACAGACTGTCGTAATTTGTGCTCTGTGCGTGTGTTTCTCAGGGCTCCGCGCGAGGGGAGGTAATTACCCGACACTCATTCACAAGACTCACAGGGGATGGACGGTAAAAATCGAGCTAGTACGCTTTCTTGCCTGGGTGCAGATTTTAAACATGAAGGAAATGCCGACCACTTTGATCTCACAAGTTTTGGAACCCCTGCAGTTTTTTTTCCTTAATCCTACTATAGTGCAGCAAACATAAACTTTCATGGCACAAGTTTTAAAACTAAACATATGCAGCATCTAACACAAATCAGAGGCTAGATGTTCTGACAAAACATGTTTTTACAAGCGAAGTGAAACCCTACCATTTTGACTGCACGTGCTTTAAGTATCAAGGCCGGCCATTTTGGCACTGCAGGTTTTAAACACTAATTAAAGCCCATCATTTTTTAAAAAGTAAAATAAGTCTTGTCTTCCTCCTTCTGTACCTTTCAGTGTTGAGAGGACAAACAGACTTCTTGATAAATGGGTTTGGGAGGGGGGGATTATACACTGAGTATAATTTGGTATATAAGAATTCTATTATCTCCTTCTTTCACCTCCTTCGTCGGCAGCCTTGCTCTCTGCTTCCTTCCCTTCCATTTTTAGCATGAGCGTTTTCTGTGGTATGCTGTCTGGTGGTAGTCGTGTAACGTAGTCAAACTATATGACTTGTTGTTTCTGGATGTTACTCGAAGCCTTGCCCTGATGGCATTGATCCTTATGTTGTCTCTTGTTACATTTAGTATTGTCCTAAAACACCTCATTTCTGTTTTGATTATTATTCACTTTGTTTTAGCTGCCAGAGTATATGGTTGACATTCATAGCACATAGATGCTGCCAGTGTCCAAGGTTGACATTCATAGCACATAGATGGGAGTAAGATTGTGTAGTGGTTGTTTTTTTGTTTGTTTTTTTTTTCAGTAAATGTATCATTTGTCCAAAGATCTGATTTTGTGCTTTATTGCACCTGTTCTCAAAGTATCAGTTTTCCTGGAGATTGATATTGTACCACCTAAGTGTTTGAAATGCTTCACTTGTTTCAAAGGCTGATAGTCCAAGAATTCTTCTCTGGCAATGGTCATAGCTATGTTTTTTTTTTTCAGCACAGATTTTCAGCTGTACAAGGTTAAATTTTAAAATGTCTTGCCATTTTGTCTCCTACAGATGGGATTGTAGGGGGGTGGGCATGTGAGCTCTGCAGGGTCAGGACCCCCCCAGCAACACTAATCTAAGCCCTGCCAACATCTTTAATTGGGTTGACACTTCAGTCATTCAGCATCCAATACACCAATTACAAAGACATCAGCAAACCATCCTCTTTCGCCTAAGGACAGACCACTGCAGACTACTAAGCCACCTACATCGACTTAAAATATCTCACAGGGACAAGTGTTTATGTGGCAGTGGAGTCCAGACTCCAGAACATATCCTTCAAGATTGCCCAAACCATGCGGACCTGAGACGTGAGACATGGCCAGAAGACACAGGCTCGGGGGGCGAAAGCTTTGGGGGCTCCTCTCAGGATCTGGAGAGGACTGCGGGCTTTGCCTTGTCAGCAGGGATCAAGATCTTATGTGACCGACAACCTCGAACGCAGAAGAAGAAGTCATTTGGCGCCATAAGTTCTGCTTAAATATCAGACATGCCTGAATATCAGAGAGGGAGAAGGCAGTGTTCGTTGAACCTGGCAGGAAACTAATATAACATTTTCTCAAAACTATAATTAAACTGGATTTTGATTCAGCAGTGGATTCTGACAGAGAGAGCTTTTTATGTCTCAAGATTCAAACAAAAGTATTACTTTACTCTTGTGGTACTCAGACCTTTCTTTTTTTTTAATTCTGTCAGCAGAACCAAAGAGTCTCACTGGTACCAAGCTCAGATGCATCATGGGAAGATGAAGTCGACGGAAGCATCATTACCTCTGGGCATGCTCACGGTGACAGGTTTAACCACTTCCGGTCACTCGAGTTCCAGATGAGATTTCAGAATGTGTTCACCACCCCGCCTGCTTCGGTTAAATCACCTTTACCTGATTTCAAGTAAGTGTTTTTATTACCCCATCTGCTTCGGTTAAATCACCTTTACCTTATTTCAAGTAAGTGTTTTTATCACCTCATCTGCTTCGGTTAAATCACCTTTACCTTATTTCAAGTAAGTGTTTTTATCACCTCATCTGCTTCGGTTAAATCACCTTTACCTTATTTCAAGTAAGTGTTTTTATCACCTCATCTGCTTCGGTTAAATCACCTTTACCTTATTTCAAGTAAGTGTTTTTATCACCTCATCTGCTTCGGTTAAATCACCTTTACCTTATTTCAAGTAAGTGTTTTTATCACCTCATCTGCTTCGGTTAAATCACCTTTACCTTATTTCAAGTAAGTGTTTTTATCACCTCATCTGCTTCGGTTAAATCACCTTTACCTTATTTCAAGTAAGTGTTTTTTATTACCACATCAGCTTCGGTTAAATCACCTTTACCTTATTTCAAGTAAGTGTTTTTATCACCTCATCTGCTTCGGTTAAATCACCTTTACCTTATTTCAGGTAAGTGTTTTTTATTACCACATCTGCTTCGGTTAAATCACCTTTATCTTATTTCAAGTGTTTTTATCACTCCTCCTGCATCAGTTAAACCACCTTTACCTTGTTTCAAGTAAGTGTTATTTGTTACCCCACCTTTTTCATTCATTCAGCTTCCAAGCCATTGTAGCTCACAGCTGCAGACAAGACTTGCCCCCATTCCTCACTGTTCATAGTCTTTTCCTACCAATTGTACTCACCGAAGGCTCGTAGGTCTTCTTTCAGGTTGTCACGCCACCATTCTCTTAGTCTGACTCCATTAATCATTTCTGTATAAGCCATTACGCCACCTGCATCGGTTAAATTACCATGACCCAATTTCAAGTAAATGTTACCATTCTTGTCCAGATTTACCTCCTGGAGTTCTTTAAGAGTTATAAATGAATTTTGAACAAGTTCTTCAAAGTCATCTTTGTCCTCACAGCTGGGCCGACTCCCAAGAAGTATGGAAGAGCATGATCCAGAAGGAACTGACATATCAGCGAGATCCTGGCATGTTCCGGAACCACCCAGAACTTCAGCCAAGAATGAGATCTATATTACTAGACTGGTTATCAGAGGTACTTGTGGGATTTTTTTCACTTTTTATTTCTTTCTTTATGTTTCAGAATATACTGATTAAATTCAAGAATGATCCATGTTGTAGGTAGGTTTTAGCTGTCTTTGTTGAACCCAGTTTGTGGTTCAGCCCACAGTGGCCATCTTCATCCCATATCTCTCTCTCTCTCTCACTCACTTTCTCTTACTTTCTGTAGTCATTTACATATGTATGTAGTTACTTTCTGTAGTTATTTTCATATGTACATAATTACTTTCTGTAGTCATTTACGTATGTATGTAGTTACTTTCTGTAGTCATATATGTATGTAGTTAATTTCTGTTGTCGTTTATATATGTACATAGTTACTTTCTGTATTGAGTATATGGATAAAAGTGAAATGTGAATGTTATACTTTAATTTTATTTGATGTCTCTCAGCTTTCCAATGTTAGTTATGTTGGTTATATGAGCAGAATATTTGTAGAATGTCTGGAACAGAGTGAAAGATGTATGATAAAGGGCAGAATGTCAGACAGGCCTGCGTGCCCAATTCTTAACCCGTTGGGAATAAAGATCAGTCAATCAGTTTGTTTTTTTTTTTTGCCTTTTGTCTTTTATGTATTTTGTTTTTCATGCTGACTGGCATTTCAATCATATCTGTGTTTTTAAGATTAAATTTATCTCATTTTTATTTATTCTTTTTTTTTTTGTTTGTTTATTTCATTTATTGTCACAGTTTACTGTCTGTAAATGGGTCTCGTGTGTTCTGTCCCATGCTTCTGATTTCATTATTGGTGCTAATTTCATTCATTTTTCTAGTAATGTTTAAGTCCCTTGATGTTTTAATATCTTTTGTGTCCAGGTTTAAGGAGGTTTGATTTTCATGAAATATTCATGTTTTCTTTGTTCAGGTTTATGAAATTTGACTCTGAAGTATTCTTGTTCCCTTGTGCCCAGGTTTGTGAAGTCTACAAATTACATAAACAGACTTTCAACTTGGCTGTAGATTATGTGGACAGATACCTCAGTGTGACCAACAATGTTGCCAGGACCCAGCTGCAGCTGCTGGGCATCTCATCCTTGTTTGTGGCTGCCAAGTTGGAGGTAAGTCAGTAGCTGAAGCATGTTTTGCTTTGGTCTAATGCTGTTTTAACTGGCCCAGTGATTTGATATGTTTAGAGACAGTGATGAGAATTCCTCCCTTCTTCTTCCAGTTCTTATACTTCTTCTTTTGCTTATTCTTCCACTGCTTCCTTCATTACTTCTTTTCTCCTTCTTTCACTACGTTCTGCTTCATCTTCCTTTATCTTCTTTCCCTTCTTCTTTTTTTCTGCTTATTCTTCTTTCACTTCATCTTCTTTTCTGCTTCTTCTTCTTCTTTTTTACTTTTTTTTCCCAGTTTCTTTTACGTCTTTTTTCTTTTAGAGTTTCTTACATTTCTCTAACATACAGATTGATTCACCATAAAGTGTTACTACATTAAGATGTACAAGCAGGGGACCAAACCATGCATTTCATTTGTATTTTGTCAACAGGAGATCTATCCTCCTAAATTGTCGGATTTAGCATACGTGACGGACTCGGCTTGCACAGAGCAGGATATAATTAAGCAGGAAATGATCATCATGAAGGTAGGTTAGAAGCTAACAGTAATCGGTTATTGTTCTTTACAGTAGATAGAGAGGAGGTCCTTATAAAAGTAAGTTTTAACAGAATGAGAAGACACTAGCACTGGTAGAGTTGGCCAAAGTGATAAAGCATGGGTTCCATTCTCGCTGCAGCCACCCTTCATGTGATAAGGAGTCTTACCAGTGTAATGGAGGATTTGGAAAGATTCTTACCAGTGTAATGGGGATTTGGAGAGACTCTCACCAGTGTAATGGGGATTCAGAAAGATTCTCACCAGTGTAATGGGGATTTGGAAAGATTCTCACTAGCGTAATGGGGATTCAGAAAGATTCTCACTAGCATAATGGGGATTCAGAAAGATTCTCACCAGTGTAATGGGGATTTGGAAAGACTCTCGCCAGTGTAATGGGGATTCAGAAAGATTCTCACCAGTGTAATGGGGATTTGGAAAGATTCTCACTAGCATAATGGGGATTCAGAAAGATTCTCACCGGTGTAATGGGGATTCAGAAAGACTCTCACCAGTGTAATGGGGATTCCAAAAGACTCACCAGTGTAATGGGAATTCGGTACATCCTCCCACTTTCTCAACAGGAGAAAAGACAGTAGTAGTCTGACAGCAAGGACTTATGGTCTGTAGTTGGTCATGATCTGGTCTCACTTCCACTTTGTGCTACCTGAAAACAGTTGACATAGACTGATGATCTGGAAGGCTGATAGTCTGTATCAGGTCATGATCTGGTCTCACTTCCACTTCATGCTACCTGAAAACAATCAGCGTGGACTAATGTATGATCTGGAAGGGCGATAGTCTGTAGCTGACCATCATCTGATCTCACTTCAACTCTGTGTTTCCAGAAAATAAGCAATATTATTACAGTCTTGGAGGTTCTAAGGAATGCTATTGCCAGAGGTGGGGTGGAGGATATGCTTTCCACTCCAATGGCGTGCATTTCAAATAGCCTCTGTGTTCCATCTCCCAGCCTTCTCGTGGCAGAACTGTTTAAACTGACAGGAGAAGGGGCGAAGGCGAATATCTGGCGCCTGAAAACCAGACGCTTCGGATAGATGAGAGTCATGTTTGGTAGCTCATCTACCACTGCTGGCGAGATTCTTCATCTGCCGTGCGTGGAGTGAAGCTCCTCCTGGCCAAGAAAGAAAATGCGGAAAAGCAACCAGGGTTGCTGTGTGGCGCTGATGTAAAAAGGTGATGGAAAGGATAAAGTGAAGCTTAATCGAATGTCCAGTAGTATTGCGGCGAGAGCTACCCATATCACGGCGCCTCTGTCTAGAGACCGGCCACGTCCGAAATACACCCATACTGGTAAAATATACCTAAACCGGCTTACACCAGTGGTGAAACTTGATGGCTAAGCATGTCACATTACCTCTGCTCTAGAGGTCGTTCATGTCCTAAACACGCCCATACTGGGATAATATGCCTAAACCAGCTCAACCCAGGGGTGGAAGTCACTAGTGGCGAAGATTCGTCGTCCTGGACAAAAAGCTCCGTCCTGGTCACAACTAGGAAGGGTAGCAGCCACGATCACAAAATGCTGAAGTCGGAGACACTGGACCAGGGCAGTCTAGATAGGCAACCACCTCTCACCCAGCGGGGATGTATGCATATCCTAATCACACTGAGGTTTTCCGGTGAGAAAGTCCAACTCTAGCCCGGATGGGCTACCACCTCTCACCCAGCGGGGATATACTCATATCCAAAACACGTCGAGGTTTTCCGGTGAGAAAAACCAACTCGTTGCCTGCAACTAAAACCACGGTGTCACACAATCCCACTTCTGAGACCCACCAAGAATACAGGCTCAAGCCATGTGATACTCTGAACCTCTTGTGGTCCTCTTGGGGACCACGGGACCTATAGAGGACCACAGGGGTAAATTCAGTAGGATCACAGGGTGGTCCTGGTGGTAGAAGAAGAAGAAGACAGTCTTGGTAGTCGAGAACTTTACAATCACCAGAAACCTTGTTGAAGGGAAAATGCACACTGAAAGGGTTGACCCATGACAGTAAAATAAAGGCAAATGATTTGATTAGAGCTAACAAGAACTGAACAGAATGGAGAGACATATTTGCTCTGAATTACATTTAGAAATGATACTAAAAACTTTTGTTAAATTTGAGAGGATTCTATTTGTTATGTGATAAACACTTTTTCTTCCATTCTTGAATTTGTTTTTTTTCTGCTAGTCTGTTCCTAGCTATCCATATGTTAAGTAAAAGCAGTCTGTTGTCATCTTTTAAAGTCGGTACCTAATACATCTGGTGATGATGATGATTTGACAGTCTGGCTAATGAAGAATGTATGAGAAGAGCTGGAGAGACAAAAAACCTTGTCAGAAAGATAAGAGAGAGACAATGTACTTTCATAGGACATGCAATGAGAAGAGGGGGCATTGAAAATATTATAACAACAGGAAAAATAGAAGGAAGAAGATCAAGAGGAAGACCAAGAGAAATGATACTGGACAGTCTGACGGGATGGAGTGAGAGGAGATCACCAACTGAACTGATGGCCTGCATGAAGGATCGGGTACTCTGGAGAAGCATAATAGCCAACGCCAGTCGGCACGGCACCTGATGATGATGATGATGCTAGCCATATATAGGGACATATTGGACAGTCTGACTAGCCATATATAGGGACATATTGGACAGTCTGGCTAGCTAATCATATTGGACAGTCTGCTTTTGGGTGGGGGTGGGGGTGTAACTATAAAAAGATTAAGAATCTCAGTTTTATAGACTTTTGTCAGCACAAAGTATTCTGAATTTATTGTGAATAATTTTGAACATGCTGCCTTTATAATCTTTCATTGATGTTATTTTAGGCTTTGAAATGGGACTTGTCTCCAATGACAACAAATGCCTGGCTGGGTGTGTACTTGCAGGTTGCTAATATGGAGCACATTCAGGACCAAGCACTAGGTTTCGTCTTTCCTCAGTTCTCTACTCATGCATTTATACAGATTTCTAGGGTGAGTACATCTTCTGTTCTCATTTGTTGATCAATTGAACACAAAATTTTTTTGCAAATTCATTAGCTTTCTTCTGTTGTTGCTGTTTGATGAATCATCCTTGAAGCAAGGCTAGGTGCTAGTTTGGGCAAGGAGTCTTGTATGTCTGGGTGCTAGTTTGGGCAAGGAGTCTTGTATGTCTGGGTGCTAGTTTGGGCAAGGAGTCTTGTATGTCTGGGTGCTAGTTTGGGCAAGGAGTCTTGTATGTCTGGGTGCTAGTTTGGGCAAGGAGTCTTGTATGTCTGGGTGCTAGTTTGGGCAAGGAGTCTTGTATGTCTGGGTGCTAGTTTGGGCAAGGAGTTTTGTATGTCTGGGTGCTAGCATATGCAGGGTGTCTTGTCTGAGCACAAGTTTGGGCAGAGTTTTTATTTGCTGTTCTCTGTACAAAAGACAGGGTCAAATGATAGAGCTGATAGCACTTGATATCATCAGTGTCACAAGAGATGCCAGAACAGCCTTGATCTTAGCTGCGAGCTGCTTGTCATGGTCTCCAGATTAGGATTCCATTATAAGAACTTGTCATCCTTTCTGGCGTGTCCAGAGATGTGAAAAAAAAGGGGGGGGGGAGGGTGTCTCACAACAGAGATGAGAAGTGAGCAGCCAGTGTGGACCAGCATAGTCTCTGCTGCCAGCAGAGATGTTGTTGTTGATGTCCACTTTGCTAGATGGTACATAACGTTGTTGTTGTTGTGATTAATTAATCAGGAAGTATTTTTTTTTTTGTTTCCTTGGTGTGGTTTACCAAACCAACTTTTCCATAACAACAGAGGTTTGAAAATGGAGTTACCGTCTCCTGAATGAGCAACCATTAGCAGTTAATGATCCCTGCATGTATGGAGCATCCATATACACATAGCCTGATTCCATCGCCTCTCTGTACAAATAATTTTTCTGTGTGGTGACCAGGAGAAGATCCATACAGAAGAGGGCTTGTGTAGGTCCATAGACTAGCGTTGTGGAAAAAAATGGAGCTCTGATATTTTAATAACGCTGACATTTAAACAATTTAGAACTGGTCCTCGTCTGTTAGGAGGATGGCAATGAATAACCTTTCAAAGGAGGACTCAAAAGAACCCGGAGTGATGATTCTAGTTACAGTTGTTTTTGTTTTCTTACGGTTTACGTGTAACACTTTTTTAAGGGGAGGGGGGAATGTAATCCTGTCATTGTATGACATGTATTTGCATATGCTCCAACTAGAGGGTAATTTGAATGTATTTATATTATACTTTTTCAGAACATGGCTGACTGTTATGTTGGGGTTGGGGGAACCCATTGAAATCTTTAAGGTGTTGACATGGGGGGGGGGGGGGCTGATCCAGAAAAGGTTGGGAAACACTGCACCAGAGGGTGATGTGGTCAGCACTTTGGGATCTGGTGTTAGTGCCTGTGTTTTCCTTGCCTTGATAATACACTAGAGGGTGATGTGGTGTGCACCATGTCTGGCCACCTTTAGCAGAAGGAGCCAGGTACCTATTTCTACAGCTGAATGGCTGAGCACCTTGTGAGAGACAACCACACTAAGAACTGAGCCATTCAAGCACCATATTTAGGGGAAGCATATCCTAAGGACATCTTGGCGAACTACCATGCGGGCCCTATGTGACGTTTAATGGTACGGGAAGGATGTAAGTTGACCAGTACTCTGACCTCCCAGTGAATGTTTGGTGTTGACAGAGTTCTGTCACTTGTTCAAGCTTTGGTGCATGATTTGGTTCTCTGCCAACAGCTGTGTGACATAAGCCTGATGGATGTTGGGTCTTTGAATTTCCGCTACAGCGTGCTAGCAGCTGCTGCCCTGTTCCATCACACAAGAGAGCAGTTGGTCATGGATGTATCAGGTAAACTAAACGCCTGTGCTGTATATGTGTGCTTATGTGTACGTATTATGTGGGCCTTCTTTTCTTATTCTTCGTTTGCTGCTTTATCACACACTACAATCATCCCTTTCTGCTAATGAGTTCACTTTGTAATCCTTGAGATAAGTCTTATGTAGGATAGAGGTTCAGATCAGTCTTATATAGGATAGAGATTCAGATCAGTCTTATGCAGGATAGAAGCCTTGATACATTAGGAGGCTGGTATCTTTATTTGATGGTGTGGTCATATGTGACAGTGTGATTTTCCTTGCATGTGGACCTTTCCCTCATAGTCCCTGGACTTGCTTTGTATATCAGATCTGTTAGATTAGATGGGAAGGGATATGTCACATCTTGGTGCTTGCTGCTCCAGCATCTCTGACTTCAGCATGGCCCACTAGGTTAAAAGAAGTAAACATCTGGGTGGGGCTGCAGTAAGGTAGTTGTTGTTAGTAACTTGCTGCCGGCATCCTCTCTGGGTAAAAATAGGCACTTGACACAGGAGTGTTGGGGAGACCAACTTGATGGTGATGTTAAAAAATTTTATTCAGTTTTTTTTTTTTCTTCTCATTTTGCAATTGAAGTGACAAGGTTTCCTGGTTTTATAAAGAAAAAAAAAACCCAAAACATTCTTTGATGTTTCAGATGTGACAAGGAGCAAGTGCTGTATATCTGATTATATGGGCTCTTATAAGAGTGGCCATGTTTTCATTGGCCTGTCATCACTTTATGCTAGTTTTGTGGGGAACTTTTTTTTTTTGAGAGTGCATGCCAAAGTTGGCTACTTTTTTTTTTAAAACTTCCTTCTCATGCCACAAAGAATTTTATTGTGTGTGTGTTTTTTTTTTTTTTTTGAGGTATCAGAATCTAGGGTTTTCCATGCTCCAAAAAAAAAATTCACATGAGTAATGTGAATTTGGCAGTCAATCCATGGGTTCATCACTTCAGCTCTAGAACACGGTTTGGTCAGTTTTGCAAAAGGCTACTTTTTCTTTCCAGTTTTCACGTGGAACAAGTTAGCCCTTTTTTTTTTTTGTTTAACCGGGGTTGACTGGAATGACTCCAGCCAGGACCATAGACTTCTGTCCTGCATAAGACTGATCTGAACACCAGACTTATCTCGAGGATTAGTAGCCCGGCTTAACTCCAGGATTAGTAGCCAGGCTTAACTCCAGGATTACTAGCCCGGCTTAACTCCAGGATTAGTAGCCAGGCTTAACTCCAGGATTAGTAGCCAGGCTTAACTCCAGGATTAGTAGCCAGGAGGCTTAACTCAGGGATTAGTAGCCAGGCTTATCTCGAGGATTAATCGCCAGGCTTATCTCGATGATTAATAGCCAGGCTTAACTCCAGGATTAGTAGCCAGGATTAACTAAAGGATTAGTAGCCAGGCTTAACTCCAGGATTAGTAGCCAGGCTTATCTCGAGGATTAATAGCCAGGCTTATCTCGAGGATTAATAGCCAGGCTTATCTCCAGGATTAGTAACCAGGCTTATCTCGAAAATTAGTAACCAGGCTTAACTCAAGGATTAGTAACCAGGCTTATATCAAGGATTAGTAGCCAGACTTATATCAAGAAATAGTAACCAGTTAAGCTACTCGGGTGCACAGCCATCTTTTTTTTTTTTTTTAAATATATCCATATAGTCTGTTACTATAGATTCTGAGATTCAGTAGCTGTAGAGTTTCAGTGCTGTGTCAGTCTGTAGACTTTTGCTTCTTTTTTTTGTGTTGTCAAAGGCTTGAATTTGGCGGATCTTTACCCCTGTGTGAAATGGATGGCCCCATTTGCCAGGGCTATTTTGGAAGTTGGACAGACTCCAGCTAAATCTTTCCAGAATGTCCCAGCAGAAGATTGCCACAACATACAGACTCATAATGTGGATATGGTATTGATGGTAAGGTATAGTCTCAACAGTCATAATATATACTTTAGATCATTGTCTCCCAAAGTGTTCTATAACAGCCGTCCCCTGTGGGCTATGGAAAGGACCAAGGAGCGGTGGAAATGGGGGCAGTAGTACCTTCCTTCTTAGCACTTTTCAACCAGATAAACTTAATGTCACTACACGAAACTCATCCATCACATTGAAAAGTTGAGAGAATAATGCAGTAGGTGAGTTGTAAATGTACTCACACCTTCGTGTTGTTAAATTGGTTTGCTTGCTGAAGATTTTAGTTGTGTAATGCATAAACTAGTTTAATAGGTCGTACAAATGTTACATGACGGGAGAGGGGGAGGGAGGGGGGGGGGTTGAGCCTGGGAGAAAAGGTAGTAGAAGCTTGAACAGACCTGGAAAACACTGCTTTAGTTGATAGTTCAAAAGGAGGACTGGTAATATTTATTAATGGTTGGTTTTCATAATATATGCTATTCGTATTCTTTGAGTTTTGAAGTCCCTACAGTTTCCACAGAGGTTTTTTTTTTTTTTTTGAGTAACAAAGACTAACAGATATAAATTGCGATTCAGGATTTAAATATTCAAATTTTTACATACATTCTCTTTAGGATCGAGCATTAACACATCAGGCTACATTTCAAGAGGTAGAGAAGCATTTCCCATCATCGTTAGACCTGTCAGTTAATCTGACATCATTGCTGATCCCGCGCAGCTCTGGGTGGCAGCCGTCGGATGTCTCGGTTGATGAAGAAAACAGCGGCAGTTAGCGTGGCCTTGTGCAGCTGGCCCAGCAGGCGTGATCGAACGTAGCGAGTGTGTTAGATAGGTGTGTTCAGCGGCGTGAGACCGTGGTATCGAGTGTGTTGAGAGTGTGAGACGTGGTGATAGAGCGAGGTAAGTGTGAATCTGTACAGAAATAACAACTGGAAAAATTTGGAGTGTGCGTCATGACAAATCTGTAACTTAAGAAAAATGGCATATTAGGAACAAAAGAAACATATATGACATATGACTACGCATATTTATCAGAGTTGTAAGGAATTTAGTTCACATTTCACCTGCACTGAAAATACACACACGCAAAAAATGATTTGCTGTGTATATTACATGCTCAGTTTTAGGGCCTGATAAAGTGAATGTAATCAGTTTTTTATCTTTTTAACCCTTTCACTCCAGGTTTAATGTCCATGTTCTGCTGCAGTAAATTTTGATGAGAAATTTTAGTAGAAACTGAAAGAAGGTTAACTCTAGATAGATAGATAGTCCCATAGCAAATGCCGTAGGGGATGTAGCGTTAGAGACCTCATTATGCTGGGCTATCAGTGTATGAGGTAGGGTGGCCAGTTCCTTACTTTGCTGCCTTTCCTTCCCAGATTTTCTCTAGTACCCATTTTACGAGGCTGGGTCGACCTCTGGGCTGTATTGGTCAGGGGAAAAAAAAAAATCCCTCTCAGCTGGGGATTCAAACCCTTGACCATTCAGTTAACTCTACAATTTAAAAATATGAGCTGGGTTAGAATTGTGCTACTTGTTATTTAGATTTTGTCTAAATTCCACTCTGAGCATTGATTCACATAGGATTTCAAGATCTACCAACAGTAGTGTTGTTTTGGATTTAAAGGGTTAAACCCTTTTTTTTTTTTTTTGTTCTGAAACTGAGGACATGAATTGGAATTTATGTGCAGTTTTAGTTTCAGTTTCTGATTCATGAAAATTTTTTGTTTAAACTTCTATATCATAGAATATAATTATATCCCAATTTCAAGTTAGAGAACTTGGTAATGATTGGGAAATTCAGAGGAGGAGGCCAAGAGACAAACATCACAGCGGCCTGGCTTAGTGGCATAGAGAAAGAAGAACATTGAAATGATCAGTCACCAAGGATTGCACATGGTAAAGAAGCATCACCTGGCAACCTGTTCAAGAGGATCTTTTTAAACCCTAGAACTGGAGAACTGCTAATAATTTGTGTCTTAAATATTTGGGAAAGGATAGAAACAGGTTATGGATATGGCAAAGTGAATAGTAGTTAAGTGCATTTTGATCTTTTGGATGAAGAGCTTAGTGAATTGTTACCTCAGAAACTACTGATCAACCCCCGAAACATTTTTTTTTCTGTCATCCATCACTCCTGGCATGTATTATCCTGAAACAATGCAATGCCTAGTCTTAGTATTTGCAACAGCTTAAAAATGCAAACTGGCAGCTGTAGAACAATTTGAGTACAATTTTTTATTTTATTTTTATTTATTTATTTATATTTTTTTGTAAAAAAAAAAAAAACTCATTTTAAAACCAGCTTGTGAATGTTTAAGAGTTGAATAAGAATTTAATTTAATGAAAGTGAATTTGATACATCATATCAGAAATTGTTTGAGTGTAGAAATGAGCTGTTAAAGCAGATATGTTTGTATGTTTGCAGGTTTGGAAAATGAAAATGAAGTAAATTATGAGGGACTTTGCATGACTCAACTAAGATTTAGATCTTGCTGATAACTTAATGTTGTAAATAATGGGGGGGGGGGGGAAGAAATGCTTGTTTTCTTTGTGTTTAACAGATATATACAACAGCTATGAAGCTGATTTCATGGGGGTTTTTTTTCTCCCTTTCCCGTAATGTTTCCTCTAATGTTGTTTGTTTATGTTGGTGTCTTGATATGTACATGTCTGCCTCTGTCTCAGACCATGACCTGTAATATTTGTCAGCTGTTAACCCTGTTCTGGTAGGGTCTTGTATCAGATTTTAACCTAAGGTGTCTGTAAAGCTTTGTATTCAAATTTACAAACAGTATTATCATGGTCTGGTGTTGAAGAATGTAATGTGAGCTGAATTGAAAAGTTCAGTTGTAATCTTTCCTACATGGACAGGCCATTGATGTCAGGATTTTACAGCCCTATGATGCATCAGAAGAAGAGAGAGAGAGAGAAACTGTGTGATAACTTAAATATCAGTTGATATAGTGATAATTTAATGAAATTGAATAATGTAATGCACTTGGTTTGATTCCCCGTCAGATGAGTGGATAATTATTGTGTGCATCTATCAGTATGTAAATAATGATGTTGTTTTCGGTACAATGTGGGCTAGAAATATATACACACTGAGACAGTTGAACAGAATGTCATCTTCGTCATCTGCTGAAAGGCAGTGGCATCCGTTCTTCTCCATGGATCTTGGTTTATGACCTGGGTCATCACTGCAGTTCAGACGTGTCCATAGGTGCTCATTTCCTCCTATCTCTCCTCTCCTCTTCTTCCCCCCCCCCCCAACATATTCATCAGCATCCTGCAGCTGATAGTGCCTGTCTTGTGTTGGTTGACAGGTTATCTCTTATGTGCCTGTCTTGTGTTGGTTGACAGGTTGTCTCATATGTGCCTGTCTTGTGTTGGTTGACAGGTTGTCTCGTATGTGCCTGTCTTGTGTTGGTTGACAGGTTGTCTCATATGTCTGGTCTGCCTCTTGTTCCTAGCCATGCCAGTCTTTATTCCCAGCTCTTTCAGTGTAAGCAGCCATGTAGATTCGCTGCCTTCCAAGCCCCCCCCCACCCTGCCTATATCTCTAAGTGCATTAGCAATATCAGCTCGGTCAATTTGTTGTCCATCTGCAATGATTGCAGAGCCAGCCAGCCTATCATCTCTTTCTCTCTCATTTCCCTGGATGCTTACATGACCAGGAACATAGATGAAGCTGACTCTGAATCGTTGATTTCTGCAGTGACTCAAGACACTGTCTATGATAATTAAAATTGATAATTTAATGTGGTCAGTCAGTTCGTGTGATTTTTTTTTTTCCAATCTTTTCGTCTTGTCTAACTGCCCATTCTTGTATTAGTAATACTTTTCACTTAAGAGAACAACAAATATATAAAATATAAATTTTTTTAAAAATTGAGAAACACTTATAGCATGAAAAACATTGAAGTTTTTTCCTTCTTACTTCTATTATATGTGTCACATTATTGCTTAAATGTTTTTCTTATAGATCCTAAAGCTTTGAAAAAAGCAGCCAATCTTTTGTTGACAAAAAAATGTTCTTATTGGACTTTTGTAAGAAAAGACTATTATAGAGAGCATAGCAAAGAGACAGCTCCCCTGGCCATCAGAGGTATCACACAACCAATCCCAGCCCCAGAATATGATGAATTAGAAGATATGGATCTCTTGTCTGTATTGATTCCTAAGGTTATTGTGAAGCATGTATAACTATTAAACAGACAACCAAAAACTCAGGGCATGATGAACGTTTTTTGTTAGCAAACATGGCCTGTGCTGGGAAATAGCACCGAGTCCACTCTGACAGTTTACAGCAGTTTCTCCTAACCCTAGAACAGGATCATATGACCGACTATTTTATGTAAAAAAAAAAAAAAAAAAAGTTTTAATGAAAGCAACTTTAAATTGCTAATGGTAGACTGTGGGCTAAGAATTTTTTTTTTTTTTTTTTACTTTCTAAACTGAAGGGAAAAAAAAAAGGAGGGAAACTGAAGACAACTCCATTATCTAGATATTTTATAAATGTAAGATTCTTGCTTGTATGTCACAGTTGTCAGCATATATGAGACTTTCATACGTTTTTGTCTGTAAGGAATCCTTCCTAGCATCCTTAAGACTGAATTGTTTTGCATAATTTTTGCAGTTTTCAGCTAATTATCTTTTGTCAAAAGTGCCTATGTAATGATTTTTTGTTGTACATTTTTTTTGGGGGGGGGGAGGGAAGGTGAAAGAAACTATTGTGTGGCTTCCAAAGAAAGGGGTTTGATCACAATTTATTCTCACAAGAGACACTGTTTTGTTTTACTAATTTATGTTTTTTTGTAATTCCTTTTATGGACCATAATATTATGTACCAAAAAAAAATGATGCTATCAAAGTTTGTCAAAATGCAGCTTTTGTTGTATGTTTTTAAAGAGTTGCAGCTTTTATTGTTTACCTTTAGTTACCTTCAAAGGCAGAGAATCATATCTATTCAATTTCAGCAGCATTAGTCATATTTTTTTTATCCTGTTATTTTCTTTTTGTGTTGTCATGTTCCATTCCATGATACTTGATACTAGAAAGAAAAAGACAGACCAGAGAAAGTAACCAGTTATTCTCCTAACTCTTTCTTATCCCTCGGTAGGAAAATGAAAAGTGCCCCAGTTCCATGCCTCAGTGGCATATAAAGGATATAATGTTAGTGCCTACACTTTTCTTGATCTGTTGCATGGCAGTGAGGTATACACAGGTGTGCCTTGACTTACAGTGGGTTATGTTCTGATGAGCCTGTCTTAAGTTGAAAATGCCTTTAATGCACCTAAGCTTTCAGTTCTTTAAAGTATTACAAATTAGTAATACTGACCCAGACCTGCTGCCAGTTGAGGCACTCATCTTTTGTGTTATAACCCTTACGGATGCTAGTAAACTAAAGTTCTCAGTGTAAAAACACACATAAATGCATCTCGGAATTATTTCTTACTAGCTTAGTCTCTTAAAATGCCAGAAGTCAGACAATATGATTAAAAATTTGGAAAAGACTGGTTCGAAGATGAATTGTTTGTAGAACTGATAATGATACATGCTGAGGTGACCACCACCACGTTTGGGAGAGAATATTGTACCACACATCATTTAGCCGGGGAAAAAAATTTGAAGTAAGATTTCTACTGAATGTCTGTTGCTTTTTTTGCACCATCGTAAATTCAGAATGTCATGGGCTGTACCTTCCAGAGTCAAGGAGCATCTGTATGAGATAAGATGCTACTTCTTCCAAAGTTTTTAACCATAAAAGAGATGGTGTTTGTGCCTATATTTTTATTTCATATTTTTCCATGGTGTTGAAGTATTTGTGAGAATATAGTGTTACTACCTGTATTTTCTCACATCTTTTCCATGGTGTTGAGGTATATATGAGATATAGTGTTACTACCTGTATCTTCTCACACTTTTTCCATGGTGTTGAGGTATATATGAGATACAGTGTTGTGCCCATATTTTCCTTTGGCTTCAACACACTGAAGGGCAATTTAATGAGTTTTTCATGTTTTTTATTTCTCAACTTCAAGAACACCTGCTTTCACAGCCAGGTTTGGCTTGAGGTCGTGTGCTGGAGAGAAACTCATTATGAGCAGCATTAAAAACTGAATACATTACTCACTAATTAGGCATTTTAAAAAACCTGAGGAAAACCATGTTCCCAGTAATGCATTTGACCACCAAGTTTCATATATTTGGTCTTTTTTTTTTTTTTTAGGTTATGATAATTCCTACATGAAATTTTATTTTTAGAAATTATTTTTAAAATGTTGCTCGGTTTACTAATCTGGTTGTAAGAGATTCAGTCCCAGCAGGGGGATTTTTTTGGTACACAGTGAAAAGGGCCCTGGGGTTCGCTCGGCCTCCAAAAATGGGTACCAGAGAAAACTAGGAAGGTAAAGCGGCCAGGCATGATACTGACGACATCGCACTTTCAGGTGCCGAAGGTCATGGAAAATACGGGCCTAAAACCGTATTTCTCAATATGCCTTAATGACATGGAAACAGGAATTTTGCCTTTGCCTTACCTTTAAAAATGTGCCGGTAACCGGTCTCAGTGAACTTTTCCGTTTTGTTTTGTAGAATTTATAGAATTTATTTTCATTAACCCTCTTAGTATAGAGAAATTTGTTGCAGAAATGATACACTGAACTTTTGTAAAGTGCAAAGACTCAAAATGTTTAAAACTACCATCTTTCATGTATTGTAATATTAATTCTCGATGTATTGATCAATTTGTCAGAGTTATTTTTAGAAGCGTGTTTCAGTTATTTTAATGACAATTACTTACTCGATATTTTTTTTTTTTCTTGTTTCACTTTGTCCTTTTGATTCTGTGTAGTGATATTTTTAGGAAGTTAATTCACTATTTTTTTATTTGTACTCCTTACTCCGAAAGCTGCAGGACCAGCTCATCTGTCCAGTGACAGTGGCAGTGATGGTATTTAATCATCATCTGTGGTCACTGTAATCATCTAGATTAAAGTGGCCGCAGATGAGGATAGATGACTCTTCGTGCAGGTCACTGTTGTGACACAACATCTTTCTGGTGAGAATCAGGAAGAGTCTTGGCTTCAGAGTGGTCGCTCTTGCCGCCCTTCTTCTGTTTACAAGTAAATGCTTATTATTGTTTCACTGTGGCTTTTCTTTTAAAACATGGAAATATTCTTATCTGAGAAACTTAGCTCTGTGTACCAGGCATCTGGTGTATTGCTTGCCACTCTGGAAATAAAAAATGTGGTTTAGCAAATAAAAGTTTATGCAGTGAGAGAGATGACTAATCAGCTGAAACATCTTAATGTGCTGAAAATTTAGCTGTGAGCTTAAACACCTTAATGTTCTGAATATTTAGCTCTGAGCTTAAACATCTTAATATTCCGAATATTTAGCTCTGAGCTTAAACACCTTAATGTTCCGAATATTTAGCTATGAGCTTAAACACTTTAACATTCTGAATATTTAGCTCTGAGCTTAAACATCTTAATGTTGTGAATGTTGAAAGCTCACCATTGGTGCAGGCCACTTGTTTGTAGATGCTCTGGTCTTGTCCCCTAAAGGAGGATCACAGCGCGATATGTGAACTCTGCATAACCTCCATGAGAACCTAGACTAAATGGGGGTAGCCTGACCGTGTGATCTTTGCGTAAAGATTTTGCGACTAACTTATCATGTCACCATATGGATATTACTCACATATAATATGCCCTGGGGAATCTTTCAGTAACAGAAGTCCAATGACAAAAATTGTACAGCACGATTAGTTTAATCTGCGTTGTTTTTGGTTTGTTTTTTTTTTCTAATTTAAAAAAATATATTGTTTTATAACCACAAAGGCGGTATTTATTATTAAAATTCAAGTGCCTTATGTCAGATGAGTTATTTTTGAAAATTGTTTTTCATATTTATTTATTTGCGTCAGCTGAGCCTTAATTTTATTTCTAAAGCATCGTTTCTGTTCAAATTGTTTTTCTTGTGGTTTTTTTGTTTGTTGTATTCGGTGGTAAGCATTGTTTGATTCGTGTTTTATCTATAAATAATTTTCAAATTGAGTTTTATTTGTTTTCATGCACAAAGTCACATCGTATCCTTATTATCGTAGTTATCTTTCATTTAATGATTGTAATGATTACTTTGATAAAACTGATGTAATTTCTGTTGTTCCCGAATAAGATGTTTTGTCAAAATGTTAATCACTTATGGTTGCATTCAGTTTAGTTCTTTATCATTTGATCATTTGTTATCCGACCGACCTTGATAGTTTTTGGTAAAACTGCACCGTACATCACCATCATCTTTGCCCACTGTTTCTGCGTCTACACTTTATGAAGTTCAACAAAATTGGGATGAATTCATCAATGCTGCTATTTCACCCAGCTGGGCATAAAGGGACAAGCAAGAGCAAGGGCACTGAAAAGACTTTCAGAAACAGCAGAAAAGGCTTCATGCTGGCTGTGGAATATGCGAAACAGGCATTGATAAAAAATAATTTCTCTTGTCGCTGCCAGTACCCATCCTAAATGGCTAAATCGCTAAAGATGCACTTCAAAAGTGCAGTGCCAACTCATTCAAGCAACAGCTCACAAGACCTCCTGGAGTCATGACCCAGAGGACCCTCCCCCCCCCCCCACCACCACCACCACCCACCACCACCACCATAGAGTGTCACGAGTTTAATAGGGCCGAAACATTTGCCTGAAGGGGGGGGGGGGGGTACTTCCTCTGATGATCTGAAGGGGTTGTGTTGTTGTTCCACTCTCTACAGTAGAGAGTTTCCTGCATACACCCAAAGATCACCTCCTTTTTTTTTTTTTTTGCAATTTGAGGCATTATATAAATATTTTGCAGTTGTATGTCATTATATAAATATTTTACAGTTGTATGTCATTATATAAATATTTTGCAGTTGTATGTCATACATAAATGGTTTTATACTTTGTGAGACACTGCATAAATATTTAGCAGTTGTAGGTAATTACATAAATGGTTTGCACTTTACAGGACAGAGACTATGGTTATATCTAAGAAACAGAATCCACCAGCATGCAGTATCAAATTAAACGGAACTATTCTAAAGCAGGTGCAGAAATTCAAATACCTTGGAGCAGTAATAACTTCAGATGGGAAATGCAGAACAGAAATTAGGAACAGAATAGGCCAAGCAAAGACTGCATTTCAGAGAATGAGAAACATATTAGCTAACACATCTTTATCAATGAATGTTAGAAAACAAGTCCTAAAATGCTATATTGGGCCTATCTTGTTATATGGAAGTGAATCATGGACAATAGGCAAGTCTGCACAAAAATCATTGGAAGCAGCAGAAATGTGGTTTATTAGAAGAATGTTGCGAATCCCCTGGACAGCAAAAATAACTAATGAAGAATGTATGAGAAGAGCTGGAGAGACAAAAAACCGTGTCAAAAAGATAAGAGAGAGACAATGTACTTTCATAGGACATGCAGTGAGAAGAGGGGGCATTGAAAATATTATAACAACAGGAAAAATAGGAGGAGGAAGACCAAGAGAAATGATACTGGACCGTCTGACGGGATGGTGTGAAAGGAGATCACCAACTGAACTGATGGCCTGCGTGAAGGATTGGGTACTCTGGAGAAGCATAATAGCCAACGCCAGTCGGCACGGCACCTGATGATGATGATGATGATGACTTTGCAAGGCATTACATAAATATTGTGTAGCTGTAGGTCATCACATAAATGTTTTGCAGTTGTAGGTCATTATATAGTTGTTCTGCAGTTGTAGAAAATTACATAAATGTTTTCCTGTTATAGAGCATTACATAGAAGTTTTCCAGTTCCACAGTATTATATAAATTTGTGTGTTCCAATGACATAGTTATTGCTAGTGTGTTCACTTGACTCCCAGTATGCATTTACACTTCCCTTGCTTTTCTTTACTTCTTATTTATGAGCTGAGGGTAATTTTAAAATGGTATCAGAACTGTCGTAGGAATAAAATGTACTCTTGCAAGCACTGTTGTGTGATCCCTAGGTCATACACCAGAATGTCATTTGATCCCCAAGTCATACTCCAGACTGCTGTGACTTTAAGTTCAAGTGACACAGGGTCATGGCCAGCCGGTTTGCTGGTCTCGTTATTAAACAGACCCTTCAGCATTTCTGCCACATGAAAGAAGGTAGGTCTTCATATAAGAGCGTGTTTCCTGCTGTTTTATAGAGGAAGAAGGAGTAGCTCTGAAACTGTTGTAAGATCGTCACAAATTGTGTTTTACAAGATTGTTCATTGATATATAAAGGAATCATGTTTTTACCTTTTACCAAATTTCTCATAATTTTAATACAAAATTAACAATAATAATAGCTGTGTTGCATGAAAATTGCGCAGTGCCGCAATTACATTTTATTATATTGTTTAATTACATGCATAGTAGAAATCTGAGAAACTAAACAGTGTTTAAAATATGAATTTTTAAATATTTTGTGTAAATATGAAATGTTTTCTTTTTTTTTTCTTCTTCTTCTTCTTGTATGCTTGAAATACACCACATATTTTAGTTTATTCTGAATATGAAAATTGACAATTCAATTTAAAAAGATATGTAAATAATGCAAAAAAATGTCTGTATGCAGGAAACTCTCTACTGTAGAGAGTGGAACAACACAACTTCAGATCATCAGAGGAAGTACCCCCACCACCCCACCACCCCAGGCAAGTGTCTCAGCCCTATTAAACTCCTGACACTCTGGGGGGTGGGCCCTCTGGGTCATGACTCCCAGAGCTCTTGTGAGTTGTTGCTTTTTTCGTCCCGGGATTGAGTTGGCACTGGCTTTGAAGTGCGTCTTTAGCGATTTAGCTACGGAGGACTGGCATTGGTTGTGACAAACGAAATTATTTATGTTCTCAATGCTTGTTTCACATACTCCACAGCCAGCATGAGGCCTTTTCTGCTGTTTCTGAAAGGCTTTTCAAGGGCTTTTTTCTTGCTTGTCCCTTTATGCCCAGTTGCTTAAATAGATCCTGTGCTGATGTTGTTACAAAACCTCTCACTCCCACTTCTACAGCTATCACTTTTGCCCTGACTCCTGCCCCCTGCCTCAGTTGCTTGACCAGGTCATTGTACTTCTCACATTTGAATAGATGTTGCTCCTCTATTCTGAATATTAGATTCAGCTTTTTTAATTATGCTGATTGTAATTAGAGTGCAGTTAACTGGTGTAATGGTCTACCTCAGCAGGGAAAAAGTTCCAACTCCATCATTTCATTTCTCGGTTCTTTTTTTTTTCTTTATTTAAATAATGTGATGAATTGTCATTAGTTACCTGGATGCCTGCAGGTAGCATATTTTTATCTTCACAAGTTTGTTGATGATACCTGTGTTTACAAATTTATTGATGGTCTGTATTCATGATTTTATTGATGATATCTGAGTTTGTTGGTGATATCTGAGTTTGTTGATGATGTCTGTGTCTGCAAGTTTATTGATGATGATATGTGTGTGTGTCAGGAGTTCATTGATTTGACATCATTGATGATGTTTGTCTGAATTTTGACAACTGCAAGATGCCAGATTTAAGTTTTAGTTTTAAATGAAATTTAATCTAAATACAAATTACAGTCAGTCTTCTGTGTGAGGATATTCATAAAAGATAAATGTCAGAATCAGCTTTGTCTCAAAGTTATGAATTATCACATGTCATTTGAAATACATGTATACTGTAATATATAAACAACCTATAAGATATAATTTTTTAAAAAATCTATTTCTTTGTTGTGGTTGTTGTATGAAAGTTATTTTTTTTTTTTCAAGAAATGACCTAATAACTAAAGTGAGCGGACTGTTATATCCTGTATGTAAGCAGTTGACTTTTTCTTTTTTTTTCATTATGTCTTTTGTGAAAGAATTGACACAAGAATACTGAAACTGGTTTGTTTGTGAAACTTTGACAGAGGATTGGGAAATGGTTTAACATATTGAGATTCTATTTTTTTTTTTGTCCCTCTTGGTGCTTTATGGCTTCAAAATGTTATTACTGTGTTGTGTAATGTATTCCTATGGATGTTGTAGGTCTTTTTTTTTATTTTCTTTAAATTGGTGCAGTTCAGTTTAATGATCAGCTGTGTCCATCTGTGATCTAACCCTGTGTCCTGAATGCTGTGTAAGACATGGAATAAGAAACCAGTTGAGACACATCGGTGCTGAAACTTATTAATGTCCCTCCATTGGTTTAATATCTCATTACTGAAGCTGGTAATTGAATCTGGAAGAGATGGATGTTGTAGATCATTGCTTCCTATCTGGGAAGTTCAGATTCTAAAACTTTTTTTTTTTTAACTGTTTAAAACAGGGGAGCCCAGTTTTCAGAACCTGGAAAATTTGAAACTTTGTTTTCTTTCTCCTAGTAACAAATAGCAAGGGGATCACAAATTATTGTTAGCTGAAATGTCCACAATCCATATTTAAAATATGCTACATAGAAAATGTTTGGATGTTTTTTTTTTTAACGTTTTCTGTGGAGTATTTTTAAACAAATTTTTATGGCCAATTTTGTCGCAGTTAATTTGCTGCTGCCATGGTAAGAATGAGTTAACTTTCTTCGATACAGTTTTGGCTTTGAAGGGGTTTTCTATAAAGTATTACAATGCATCTTCGGTAGTTGGAAATTGAAAATCTGGGCAGAAAAAAAAAGTGGTGAAATAATCCCAGAAATTGTGCAGACAGATAAAGAATGAGTGAAACCTCCAAAAATAGAGTGCGCCAGAATTTTGCATTAAATAAGCCAGAAATCATATGTGTTTGATAGCGAATTATTGTGAGCGGAAAGACTTTGAAATATTTTTTAAAGATTTTTTTTTTTTAAATATAGACCTCAAAGAGACTGATATTAGAGAGACTGTATAAAATGAAATGTGTTCCATGTCATCTGTAATTTTATCTCATAAAATAATTATTTGCTTTATCTGCGTTTCACTTCTATCAAAAATAAATAGTGCTTTGGAATGGCCACCAAAAGTGGTCCAAAATTGTGATCTGTATTGGGCAGTATAACTGAACTTTGACTTTTAGTTGAGAAAAAAAAAACACCTGGAGAGGAAAGTTGAATGCTGCAGGAAGTCTGAAATTTGAATCCCAGTAAATTGGAATAGAACAAGTTGAAATGTTTTTTTTTTACCAACTGGATCACAGGACATTCGTGATGCTATTACAGGATTCATGAACAAAATCAACCATCTTATTATGCCTTCAGAAGCTGCACATGTTTTTTGTCTTCTTTTTCAACCAGTTCCTCTTTACAAAATATTGAAACATTACAATAAAAAAAAAAAATTGGCATAAATATGTAGAAAAATCAGTAGAGAAATGTTCTTCCTTTATTTGTTCAGTAAAATAACAGAACACAGTGTGCAACAGCTTTGTTGTTTCCTGTGTATAGGAGTTTGTTCCTTTTATTTGTTGCCTACATTTTCCACACACAGAAGGCAGAAGTCAAATTACGGATCAAGCGACTAAAAAGGGAGTGGCTAGAAGGTTCAGAGCAGGCACAAAGAAATCCTGCCTACACAGATCTATACAGTTAGACCAACTCAGAGAGGCTGAATCTACAGTACAGCCATTAGAACGTGTCTCACAGCAGGGGAGATAAATCTCAATAACTGGAAATTTATCCCCCCCAAAAAATTATGCTTTTACATTGCTTTCTGTTTTATGAGTAAGTTTTATTTGTACAGAAAATTAGTAACTACACGTTTTCTTTTTCCCCCCAAAAGTTAATACATTTTGAGAATAAAGATCAGAATGTTCAGTGTTATGTATTTGTGGAGAATATGTGAGGTATTTGTGCATTTAGCCAATTTTTTTTGTCCACAGCCCGTGTTGGTATGAGTATTTGCTTATTTCTGTTGTGCATGTTCATTCCATTGGCAATATGTCTGACTAAAAAAATAAATAAATAAATATTTATTTCCCTTCATCAGCACCTGTCATTGGCTTGACTTTTTCATTGTATGCTGTTTTGTGTGGTCTTTGGTGTTTCAGATATGATTATGTTTATTTACTCATGCCACTTTTCAGTTCATTTAGATATATTTCTTGATCTCCATTTTCTTCTTTTTCCCTGTGAGTTTTCTAATGTTTGTCAGCTTTTGTCTTTTTATGTTATTTCCAAAGCGTTTTGATTAGTGTCATGTACGTTGGAAGTTCGAGAGCCTTTGAAGTCACCAGATCAAACATGCAAATAGAAAGTGAGGCTGTCAGCAACAATGGACTGTCTAGATGCACATGGTTCCTGGTGTCATTGTGATGGATTTAGAGTATGCTTCGTAAGAGTGAGAAAAAAACTGCTTTGAAAGAATTCGTTCATCTGTTAAGCCAGTCAACCATGAGGAGCCTAACGTGGCTGCATTGTCCAAGGCATTTGGGAGTATGTGGCAAATAGGCTTTGCTGATAGAGCTAAAATAAATGACAGGCTGAGAATAGACAGGGGCAACATTGCTAAAGCCGTCTTGGAAAGACTGTGGGAATGGAAGAACAGTGTAGTTGTGAAGCAGTTTCTGGAACCAGGCAAATGAAAGGCGCTGGTGGGAAATCTGAAATGCGTGGCAGAAAACGCATCGTAAAGAACCAACATTTGATGCAAACTGTTAGCAAGCACTCTTGGATGGATGCTGCAGAGCATATATACTGCTGTCCTGAGTGCAGTAACGCCAATGACTTTGAACCTTTGAACAGTGGAAAATAAGATGAGAAACATATGACCGTTGTCAAACCACATGGCTATCAGGGCAACAACACCAAGAATCAGCTGAGACTTTCCCCTGCTTCTTGGTTGGTGCTTCTAGTAGCGGCCCCAGCCTGGCTAATGGGTCAAGACTTGCCATGCTACCCATGACGGAGCAGTCTGTCAAGTGTCTTGCTTATTTAGTCTTTGAGCTGATCACTTACCCCCTGCTCCCAGTCAAATATAGTAACTTTTGTTTCGTTGACCACATACCCCCCAGCTCCCAGTCAAATATAGTAACTTTTGTTTCGGTACCTTCACACCAGAATCCACTTAAAACATCCTGCTAGTAGCTCAAGGAAGATAAATATTAAAGTCACTGAGCTGCAACTGGTCAAGACCCAAATCTACTCTTCCATAACCCAGGAAAACATGATGCAGTGTAACTCCCTAGAAAGGTGGAGTCTGCCAAGAAACCCCATTTCTAAAGTCCAGGAAACACAGAACTAATCATATTTCTGCTAGAGCTCTCTGTGGTTGTATGACTGAATTATTCCCATTAGTATTATACAACTGAAGCAGAGCCCAGGTATGGTACACATCAGTCATGACAGATCTCATAACTATCCTATGAGCTCTCTGTGGTAATGTTAAATAACAAAAGCTGAGCTGGACATGGTATACATCTATCACATAACTCCCAACAGAAGCCTACGCTGAAGATGATGGTGACTGCCAACATTAAGACCATGATGTGTGACAGCAATTTGAACAAGACTGATTTTCTTTTAACTGATTAGTGGACTTTTTAACAGCTTTCATAAAGATCTTCATCTAATGATGGTGCATGTAGAGATCTCATAATGATGGCCAACAGCACATGTAAAGATCTACTAATGTTGGTACATGGTATATATAGAAACCTAGCCCTAATGCTGCCAAATGGAACATACAAAGATCTTTACCTAATTGTGGCCAATACCACAAAGATCTTCCTCTAATGATGATGCAGGTCATAAAGATCTTCCCCAACCAACTTCAGCTAGTACATAATGATCTTTTTCTATTGGTAGTTAATGGGTTTACGATTTTCCAGTACTGATGGCCAGTAGCATACACAAATGTCTTTCTCTAATGATGGCCAGTAGCATATATAAATATGTTAACTCTAGGAATGATAACATATAATTTAAAAAATCCTTCTCTAATGACAATGACAACCATTAGCATGTATAAAGATTGATAACAAGCAGCATATGCAATATAAAGATCTTCCTCTGTTGATAACAAGCAGCATATATAAAGGTCTTCCTATAAAGTGACTAACAGCTTATTTTAAAAAAAAAAAACCTCCTATAAAGATGGCAAATAAAATAAGATGGATTAACCCCTTTAGTGCCATAAACATTTTTGGAAGTTCTCCAGAATCTGCTGTAGAATTGTGATCTTCCTCTACTGATAACAAGCAGCATAAATAAAGATCTTCCTCTAAAGTACATGCTGTACAAGTAAAATTGGCACTAATTGTGTACATGGGGCCCAAATAGAAGATCTTGATTTTGCAGATGACATAACTCGTATCAGTGAAAGTGTAAAATTGATGCAAAATAGCTAGCAAAATAGGTCTTGAAATTAACAGACAAAACAAAAATAATGAAACTTCTCATTAATCAAGAAGGAAAAATATACATAGAAGGAAGAGCTGTTGATGAAGTAAACCAATCTGCATACCTTGGCAGCTACATAGACCAGGATGGTGACACCAGGAAGGAAGTTAAATTAGAATTGCAAAGCAGCACTGTCCTTCAAAAATCCTTGAGAACATATGGAATTCAAAAGTTACAAGCACAAAAACCAAGTTAAGATTATTCAATTCAAATGTAATATTCACCCTCATTTATGCATGCGAAAGCTGGAAATCAACAGAAGAAATAGACAATAAATTAGATTCTTTTGAAAACAACTGCCTAAGTAAAATACTTGGTATAAAGTGGAACGAATTCAAGAACAATGCAGAGATAAGACAGATGAGCAAACAACCTGTCTCATGGAAGATCAGAAAAAAAAGACGGACATATGTCTGTCATGTGAGGAGAAGAAACAATCAGAATACTAAAACAAGCTATCAAGTGGAGCACAAGCCGAAGAAAAAGAGATCGACCACGTGAAACTCTAAAGAGGACATTGTTAAGAGAAGCCAGTTTAGTGGGCATAATATCCCTTGGTGAAGTTTTCGACTTGCCGAGAACAGAAAAACTTGGCACGCAACTATACGAGCCCTATGTGACATTTAATGGCATGGGAAGGATATATCAAATCTTTATGACTTAATAAAATACAAAGAACTTATAAAGATGTATTAACTAAGAACTTATAAAGATGTATTAACTAAGAATTTATAAAGATGTATTAACCTCTTCACTGCCATTAATATGTTTGGAAGTTCTAATATTGTTCTCCAGAAAATGCAGTGGAATTTTTAGGACATGAAGTAGTTTGCAACATTGGTTCTCAGGTCTTATTCAGATGTTCATGTGTCTAAATGTCAGGTTTATTTCTGTTGTCTGAAGAAGGTGCAAGCCAAAATGTTACATTGTTTTGGTGTACTGTTGATTAAACTTGTTGCGACTGTATTTTATCTTTAAAATTCTTGACTATAATGAATGTGTATCAATGACAACAATGAAAATGTTAATTGCAAGTCAGTTTATAAAAACAAAGTGTGACTGAACTACTTGTCACATTTGTTTTCAATGGATGAAGAACTGGGCATGCAAGCTCTTATGGCGTTCTGCCTGTAAATCTCACAAGCATCTTTCACTTCTACCACAGACAGTCAAAATCAGTTTAATACAAGTCATCAGTCATTAGCATGTCCTTTGCAGAACTTTGCCTCCCTAACAGCTCTCCAGAAAGCCTCTCGGTTGTAAGCAAGATGCCCTGCTGATGATGCATCCATTTGTGGGTCATCAACAGTGTCTTGCAGCCATCTTCACCTTGGTCTTCCTCTCTTTCTTTTTCCCATTATGTACCCTTCCAAGACCATCTTCTCTAAATTTAATACAAGTACAGTATATAAATAAACAAACATGAGTGAAATAAAAAATGGCAAATGAGAGAGAGAGAGAGGGGGGGAAATTTTAAAAAAAGGATAAGAGAATATAAGATACAGAATAGATAAATAAAGTTGTTAATATTTTTAATTTGCTTAGCTTGCAGTAAACACATGCTCTTATATACATGTAGTAGTGTCTTATAATGCGATTCATCAAATGAACAAATACTGTAGTAGTGCCTTCTAATGTGCATTTGTCAAATGAATGAATATTGTGATAGTGCCTTCTAATGTGCATTCGTCAAATGAATGAATATTGTGGTAGTGCCTTCCGATGTGCATTCGTCAAATGAATGAATATTGTGGTAGTGCCTTCTAATGTGCATTTGTCAAATGAACGAATATTGTGCTAGTGCCTTCTAATGTGCATTCGTCATATGAACACATTATACTGTGGTCTCCTCATGTACATTCATCAAATGGATGATGTATATGATACAACACTTTTGCTCTATTTAATAATTATACAACTTAATGACAGTGGGAGTGATCTCCACCTGTTAACAAGATGCAATATTTTGGCTTGCACTATCACCAGGCATGAATGATAAACAACAATGGAGGAGTTTAAAACTTATATTTTATGTGAGGGAAAACAATGTTTAAATGTAAAAAATTCAATCAATGAATAATAACTTAAAGTTTAATGTAGGTACAAGCTGAAATATTACATCATTCACGGACCTTTTCTGTTGCTGGTTTTTATCTGTAGCTTGTCTCTATGCTGGGTGCCCAAGTGGGACCATGGTTAATGCACTCATCCCTCACTGTGAGGTCTGCTGTTAAAGTCCCACCAGAGGTGCTCCAGTCATCCAGCTGTAGATGCTGATACCCAGCTCTTGCAACTGGGACAGGAAACTCAAGTAAGCTTGAAGGTGGCACATCAGCCTGGCAGGTCAAAGAATATATGGGCACCACATCACTAGGTGGCTGTGTGACATGAAAGGGCTACATATTTTTACTCCATGCAAGCACTATAATACATGTTCATCATGAGCTGTCTTCTGTACGAAGGTTGGCAGTAATGAATCACCAGTTTTCTCGCTTTCCTGTCTTAAAAGTGCACTCATCCATGTTGTCTCCTGTCCACTCTCATATGTTATCGTCTTATCCACATCTCTTATCTACCTCTCACTCTTCCCTATATGTTATCTACCTCTCACTCTTCCCTATATGTTATCTACCTCTCACTCTTCCCTATATGTTATCTACCTCTCACTCTTCCCTATATGTTATTTACCTTTCACTCTTCCCTATATGTTATTTACCTCTCACTCTTCCCTATATATTATCTACCTCTCACTCTTCCCTATATATTATCTACCTCTCACTCTTCCCTATATGTTTATTTAACAGTATTCACTTCCTCAAAAATATCTTTGTATTTGGCAGCTTACCATGAATAAAGTGTTGTACATACACATTCATCAGTCCTAATTATGCTAAAAAAAAAACAACAACATAAAGAGCAGAGAAGAAAACTTATGATTGGCTAAGTCTTAGACTTCTTGTTTGTTTTTTTTTTTAACAAATTTCCCATCTTATCTTTCTTGGAGTTTGGAATTTTGTTTGAAATGTTCATATCCATGTGCCACTAAATCCACACTGTTCTGTCTCCCTGTGGATTCGAGTCTATTAATGGTTGTCTGTCATGCATGGTTGTTTTCGATGTAGGGTACAAATTACCACAATCTTCTTTGTTTTATCTTAAGGGCTATATAATTTGCATAGATGCATGAGCACACACACAAAACCTGCAAGAAACTTCTACTTCTTTCTTGCTTCTACTTCTTCTGCTTCTTTCCTGCTTCTTCTAAATCTTCTATGTTCATGTTGTAGTTTATGTTCTAGTTCATGATTCAGTTGACAAGATGAATTCTAAAGTTCCTTTTCTAGAATGGGAGCTGTGTTAGTGCAGTGGATTAGTCACTCACACCCAGACAAGGTGACCTGGTTTCAATTTCCATTCACCACAGTGGCATCAGACGGTGGCTCGCAAAAACTGGGTTCACAAGGGTTAATGCTCTGGGAAGGAAGAGAAATGATACCGCTAGCTACGGAGCTCATGCTGACGGCAATGGCAGTTTCTGGTCAGCACTTATGGCTTGACCATGTGTAGTAACGCTGGTTCCCAACTTATACCTTTATCCTTCACTTTTTTTTCTTTTTAGATTTCTATGGCTGAGTCATAGTTTCTGTCAGAAACTTCTGTGGCAAGATCTGGTGTAGGCAGGCAAAAAGATGGACGCTCCTGGATATGTTCCCACAACAGTCCTTTTTATGTGTCATATCTTAAGTCAAGGAATGTGATGTATGTCGTGACCTTTTTTTTTTCAACTGGAACATGATAGCCTGGTCACGCCTTTCACTTCCATGAAAGAGTTACTGAAACAGCTTGAGTGCTGCAGCTTTCTACAATCACAGATCCTATCTTCAAGCTGCAGGATCAGAGGGTCGAATGTACATGCCATCAGCTTCCATTACTGAGGCCACAGAACCCCACAGCTCTCCAGAAATTACTATATCCGGCACACTACGAGCACGCTGTTCACTTGGTTTATTTGTCATGGTAAAATAAACACTCCCTATTTCTTGACTGGAACTTTTTTGGGTAGATGGGCATAATATTTTGTTGTAGTCCCATGTGAATGGCTCATTTACAAGTCTCTTCTCGTTCATTGTGATTGGCTCATGTGAAAATCTCTTTTCATTCCATGTGAATGTATCGTTTGAAAATGATGCTGGGAATATACAAGTTGGGGAGAAATCATTGTTAGAAATCTGATTTTTTGTGTTTTTCACAGGTTCATCTCCCCATGGCTCCAACATGCCGAAGTCAGTAATAGGGAAATGTAAATTTGAACCAAAGCCATTTTTTGAGTAGAGTTCATTGGCTACAAGTTCTGAGTTTATGTATCCAGACACTGAAATGGTGGGAATGCTGTTTCCCAAAGCATTAAAGTTAGAAGCCAGGGATTTGGAGATAACTGATAGCTCTCCTGTAACCATGGGATTGGATTCAAAGTTTTCATTGTCTAGAAAGAAACTTAATAAAGGATTTGGAAGTTTGCTATGCTCATTACTGAGCTTATTTATCCCTTCCTTGATGAAGTTCTCCTGTACTTGTGGCCTCAAGATCTGAGACTTCTGAATATCTTTCTCGTGCAAATGAAGATTACTTGTGGCCAGTGTGGGGGAGTCTAGACAAACTGAGGAGACGACAGGGGTGATGTTCGAAGATCTGCGTCCTTTGGTGAAAATTCCTTCTTCCAAATCATTTACACTAGAGCAGGAACTTCCAATCAGTTCCTCGCAACTGGATGTCCTTGAAATACTGGCTTTACTTCTGTGTGTTGATTTTTTAATCTTGCACAAACCACAGTGATCTGAACTAGGACAAAGTTTTTCATCCTTCAAATAAACATATTTGTATGTGTGCTGTCTGACAACCTTGACTTTGATATCGTCTAAGGTGGAGCTCCTTCTTCTTCTGTTGTCAGCATCAAAAGGATTCTTCATGGACAGTGGTCTTTCAGGCAGTGCAGGTGGGATATCTGATTCCCATGTTTTGTTCAGCAGCTGCATAGAAGCTCGTAAGTCATCAAGCTCTTCGTAGACATTTTCAGATCTGGGCATATCACGTGTTTTCCAATATGCCTGCAGATCAGGTGTACTGCTAGATCTCCTCCAGATTGTTCGGCATGGATCATATTGTTTAGCAGAGCTAAAGTTTTTTAACTGTAGTATATCTCTCTGCAGGAACTCATCATTAGTTGCAGACAATGCCATAGAAGCTATGGCAGAATCTAGATCAGACTTTTTGTCGTTATCTTCCTCCAAAGAAACGGTTCCTCCTGGCTTGGTATTCCTGCTAGCTTGCAACGAAGCCACAACAACAGAAACAGAGCGCAGCCTCTCAACGTCTGGTGGCTGACACACAGTGGAAGTTATTAAGTCCCCTTGTGGTGCATCATTAATTTCTGCACAACTTCCATTGCTCTTTTGACATTTGTATGAAAATGAAGATAATGTGTCATGAGTCGCTAAATTCAAATCTTTTTCAGTTATTATTTCACTTGTGCCTATGTCTTCTACAACTAGTTGGAAGTTACTAGTAGCCATGCTTTCTCTTGCCTCAGCCAATGATCCTAGTTTTTCAGTTGAATGAACTGTCGATGATGATTTATCTGAATTAGTACGCTGTCTAGTGACAATCTCTGCCCCAGGGCTTGTTGCTGAACAAGAGTTTCCTGAATTTGATCTGTCACGATGAAATGGAAAAACGGGACAAGAGTCAAGGATGTGAAGACTTTTTTCGTTGGCCTTGGGTATAAGGCTTTTGTGTTTGGAGGAGCCGGTACTGGCACATTGCTTCAGTACAAGCACCAGACATATTGAATGGCTGATAGCAGAAAGGATATCTTGGGCTTCCTCTGATAGAAAACAGAAGCAGCTCTGAGCTGTTGGTGAGTTCCTGCAAAATAAAGAAATAAATACAGCATTATATGAAGCCCATGTAAGTTTAAGGTTGGAAATTCTCCTGTTTGTGCATATGTACTTGTACGAGCTCCCTGTAACTGCGAGCTGGTGTTCTTTGCAGCCGATGCTGTAGAGATGTTGAGGCACAGAATCATATCGGCGTGGGAGCGGGTTATGGCGGCTACTTTTTCAGTCCCAGAGTACAGCTAAAAAGCAGGGGGCGTGCAATGCTTCTTTAGCAGACTCCACCGCCATGGGGACTATGGTGATCCCTGCCCTGTTAGCCAGGCTAGGCCTGTTACTGGGGGTACCACGGAGAGGTGGGACAAGGTCTTCATCAGCTATGGGTCACTGATTACCTTATCGGGCATCTTTACCCCCTTGTGCATATGTACGGACATCTTAAACTGCACAACGTGTCCTATGAAACTGCACAAGGTGTCCTCTGAAACTGCAGTAACTCTGAAACACAGAGATGCATCTACAAGCCTAGTGAAACCACACAAGAAGCTGAGCTCAGCAGTTCTAAACGTGAACTAAAAACTTTATCCAAGAAACAGAACTGCAGATTTAGACAGTAAACGAAGAAGGAGGATGAGGAGCAAGAAGAGGGGGAGGAGGAGGAGAGCCACAAGTCAAAATATACAAGAAAGACTTACAATGATAAATGAATATATATTAGAAGAGACCTACAATGATAAATGAATATATATTAGAAGAGACCTACAATGATAAATGAATATATATTAGAAGAGACCTACAATGATAAATGAATATATATTAGAAGAGACCTACAATGATAAATGAATATATATTAGAAGAGACCTACAATGATAAATGAATATATATTAGAAGAGACCTACAATGATAAATGAATATATATTAGAAGAGACCTACAATGATAAATGAGTATATATTAGAAGAGATCTACAATGATAAATGAATATATCAGAAGAGATCTACAATGATAAATTAATATATCAGAAGAGACCTACAATGATAAATGAATATATATTAGAAGAGACCTACAATGATAAATGAATATATCAGAAGAGATCTACAATGATAAATGAATATATATCAGAAGAGGTCTACATGATAAATGAATACATTAATCTTCTCCACATTATCTTCACTAGTCTGTCTTTGTAGCATCATCAATCAATGAACAGTCACACCAGTGGTTTCCAACTTTAGCATGACCCTAGACCACCAACGTAAAGTTATTTAGCACATTATTGTGTGGTTCAATGCACTTCATACATGAGAGAAAGAAAATGACAAGAGAATTACCTGGGGCTCCAACTACTACTGATTTCGATAGGACGAACCCCAACCTGGGCACGAGAAAACAACACACTATCGACTGAGGCATCTCTTATATTTCCAGAATTTTACTGCGTGGAACCTTTGTTGTTTATCATGTGAAAAAAATGTGTTGGTACGTGACTCACGATCCTAAACCAGCAATGATACGTGACCTTCAACTCATGAAGAAGATCATTATCATCATCACCACGTGCCAAGCCGAACACAGGCGGTCATACTCCTCCACAAATCTCGTGTCCTTGACATTTCTGAATAACTTGCTGATTTCCTTCCATGCTACAGTGTCAGAGCTTCCAACATCTGTTCCCTCAGTCTTCCTCTGGATCTCCTGTCTTTTAGTTTTACCTATTGTTATGATGTTTTCCAATTTTTCCCATCTCATCATATGCTCCAAGAATAATGATTGCCTTTTTTTTTCTTATCTTTGCTGTTGTACTACTGTGTCTTTCCTTAGCTTGTCCACTGCTCATTAGTTATCTAGGCTGTCATGGAATCCTCATCACTCTTCTCAGGAACCACAACTCTGTTGCCTCCAATGTTTTACTCATTTTCCTGCCAAAAGTTTATGATTCACACCCGTATAACAAAACAGGTTCAGTATGACACTTTTTTTCCCTCACATTCAATGACAATGTCTTATTACACAAGATGGTTTTCGGTTTCTGGAATGCCACTTTTGCCTGGCATATTCTACTTTTAATTTCTGTGACACATCTTCCGTCAGATATGAAAAAAAAAGATATTTTTTAAAAGAAATGAACTTAAATAACAAATTATTTCAGTGAATTTGTGTTAACAGTGTTGTTGGTGTTATTTTATTATTTAGGTTTGAAAGCATTGCGTTGTAGGGTTTCCCTAAATTCCCATAATTACTTAGAACTTTTTTTTCTCTTATCTTCTTGCACTCTCAATCCACCCCCACCCCTTGGGCCGCCATCCTAATTTAGGTCACGACCTGAGGTTTAGAAACCACCGGGCCACACAAAAGAACACATACAGTAATACTTACGGTCCACATTGGATAACCAACATGTTCTTATGCCCAGTTCTTGGGTTCTTCTCCACACTGAACTTCACCAGCGTGGTCAGACCCCAGCTGATTAGACACACCCCCTCTGAATCTGCCAGGCTGATGCATGAAGGAGAAACCGTCAGGCTGTACTCCCCAGAGAGGTTCCACTTTCTGGAATGTTCATTCTCTGACATCATCACCTTGTAAGTTTCTGGCATCCAGAACAACAGTACATTAACAGTGTGGTGAGTTTACAGTTTATAGGTGATTTTTTTTTGTTAACAATGTGGTGAGTTTATGGTTTATGGGTGATTTGTTAACAATGTGGTGAGCTTAGTTTATGGGTGAATTATTGACAAGGTGTTGAGTTTAGTTTATGAGTGATTTGTTAACAAGGTGGTGAGTTTACAGTTTATGGGTGATTTGTTAACAATGTGGCTCTTGTTGGACTGATCACCTTTGGAACTGTCAGCTACTGCTCTCTCTCTCTCTCTCTCTCTTGCAGATGATGATGATGATGCACAAACAGGAAGTGGACTGTGATAAATTGCTTGAAGACCTGTATACAATCAATAAATGAGCCGCTTGGTAGATTCCATCACCACGTAAAGCGCCACCTGGTTAATTATTGAAGAAACACTTTAGTCATAGAAGCACAATGAGGATGTCATCTTCTCCAGCTCTGGTCCCCGACAACAGTCCCTTGACCCCGGTGTAGGCATCTTTGCTGTTAACAATGAGATCAGATTAAACCTTCGGCCTTCTGTCTTCTCCCTGCAGTTGCCAGCTGGTACTCTTGGCCGAAGTTGAGACACAGCATTGCCTGTTTGGCAGCGGGAATTGACGGCTCCCCCCCCCCCCCCCCCCAGTCCTCGAGTAGTGCTAGAAAATAGGGGGCATGTAATAGTTCTTTTATAGACTCCACCCCGCCATTGGGTTAACAATAAAATGCTGCATCAGGTCATGCTCAATCGTCGTGTCTATTGACAGCATAGGACGTAAACAGCATAAGACCATGGGGTGTCTGCATCAAAGTGGTAAACTGACTTTCTTCTTGAAGACCTAAGAGAACTGAGGTACACTGAGACTGACAGTGCATAGACACAACCTGGGCACCATACAAATGCTGATAATTTCAGATATAGTTTCAGGAACAATTTTTTTATAAGTAGGAAACAGCCAGGCTTTCGTACGGTAAAGTAAGAGAACACAGTTTTGTAGGATTAGACCTCGAAAAAATAGAAGACAAAGCACTTTAGTGAGACGTGAGAGAAAGACAATCTTCATGTAAAAAAGCATTCGTTTGTTTGTCGTTGTTGTCAAGTATGCACCAGACATGGCAGGAGACCGCGTGTATGTTTGCCTAAAAATTGGTACCTGCTAGAGAGACTGAATCTAAGCTACGGAATTTCTGTGTCACGACCTCGTTTCTTTCCGGGTGTCACGATCCTTCGTGTCGGCTGAACAGTTACTAAAGACTTCGCTTTCAAAAGACCTTTTTTTTTGGGGGGGGGGGCGGGTCTGAGATGGCTCAGTTCGTTAGTACGTTGTTCTCTCGTGGCTAGACGGCTGCTCGTCCTACCGGAGTCCGTGGTTCGAATCCCAGGTAATTCTCTTGTGATTTTTCTTTCTCTCACGTCTCACTAAAGTGCTTTGTCTACGATTTTTTCCAGGTCTAATCCTACAAAATTGTGCTCTCTTACTTTACCGTACAAATGCTGACTGCAGGCTGCGACAAGGGGAAGACAGTTTGTTGCTGCCATAAAAGACTTGGCATTGCATAGTAGATGCTATGGATGGATGGATGGATGGATGGAAAAAAGCTGTAGCAATGCAAAGAATATAAGAATACTTAGAAGCACCAAAGAAATCTCTGTTCCCCTCCATTTACTCACCAGTCCCAGCCC
>CM019709.1:1797113-1867113 GCA_009760885.1 Achatina immaculata | reverse complement strand
GAAACTGTTTCTCATTATTGTTGGTTTTCTCAAAAGCCGTAACCCTTTCCGGTCCCACTCCAGAGAGTCGTTACACAAACTAATTTTCGTTATTTGGTCTTTGAGTGTATGAGAAGAGCTGGAGAGACTAAAAAAAAATCTTGCTGAAAAATAAGAGAGAGACAATGTACTTCCATAGGACATGGAATGAGAAGAGGGGGGCATTGAAAATATTATAACAACAGGGAAAAATAGAAGGAGGAAGATCAAGAGGAAGACCAAGAGAAATGATACTGGACAGTCTGACGGGATGGTGTGAGAGGAGATCACCAACTGAGCTGATGGCATGCATGAAGGATCGGGTACTCTGGAGAAGCATATTAGCCAACGCCAGTCGGCACGGCACCTGATGATGATGATGATGATTATGAGTCTTTGAGTCATACTTCTGTTAAATCAGAGAGGAAAGAAAACGGTGTTATTAATTATATACAGAAGAAGAAGAAAATTATTCAGGCAAACTATCATTTCAAATATTAAAATGTTTTTTTTTATAATATCGCATAGTAATTATTATGACCATTACACACACAGAAACGTATAGTTTCAGAAAATAATCAAACAGAAAATAAGTATAATTAATAAATAAATAAAAATATATAATATAATATAATATAATATAATATAATATAATATAATATAATATATCCTTCCCTTGTCGTTAAACGTCACATAGGGTTCGCAAACTAGTACGCCAATTTCTCCTAACTTCGGCGAGCTTTTCAAGCTCATTAAGGTATTTTATGCCTATTAATTTGGTCTCTCTTAACAATGTCCTTTTCAGAGTTTAACGCGGTCTGCCTCTTTTTCTTCGGCCTGTCGTGTTCCACTTGATAGCTTGTTTTTGGGATTTTCTGACTGTTTCTTCTCATCAAGTGATCAACATATGTCCATCTCCTTTTTCTGATCACCCATGAGACTGGTTGTTGTTCAGTCATCTGTCTTATCTCTGCATTGTTCTTGAATTCTTTTCACTTTATGCCGAGTATTTTCCTTAAGTATTTGTTTTCAAAAGAGTCTAATTTCTTGTCTATTTCTTTAGTTGTTTTCCAGCTTTCGTATGCATAAATTAGGTTGGATATTACATTTGAATTGAATAATCTTAACTTGGTTTTTATGCTTATAACTTTTGAATGCTACATGTTCTCAAGATTCTTGAAGATCGGTGCTGCTTTTGCAATTCTAATTCTAACTTCCTTTCTGGTGTCACCATCCTGGTCTATGTAGCTGCCAAGGTATGCAAATTGATTGACTTCTTCAATATCTGTCCCTTCTATGTTAATTTTTCCATTTTGATTAATGGGAATTTTCATTATTTTTGTTTTGTCCTTGTTAATTTCAAGTCCTATTTTGCTAGCCAGTGAAGACAGCCTATCTGTTTTTTCTTGTATGAAATTCACACTGTCACTGATAAGAGTTATGTCATCAGCAAAATCAAGATCTTCAAGTTGGGTCTCATGTACCCAGTAAATACCTGTGTTACCTGTGCAGCATTTTTTCATTATGAAGTCTTATGTAATTCCAAAAAGCAAAGGAGACAGTATACATCCTTGTTTCACGCCTGTTTCAATCTGGAACCAATCACTCATCCCTTCTTCTGTCTTGACTGCACAAACATATCCACTGTAGAAGTCCTTAATGATGTTGACAGTTTTAGATGGTATTACGTACAGACTTAAAATTCTCCACAATGAATCTCTGTGTAGGCTATCAAATGCCTTTTTAAAGTCTATGAAGTTCAGTATTAATGGTTTCTGCTTTTCAATATGTTCATCAAGTATTATTCTTAGAGTAAAGATCTAGTCGAGACAGCTTCTCCCTTTTCGAAATCCTGCTTGTTCTTCTCTCATTGCGGTATCCACTATATCTTTAAGTCTATTCAAAATGACCTTGCAAAATACTTTTGACACAACTGATATTAAGGTTACTCCTTTCCAATTGTTACAGTCACTAAGGTTGCCTTTGTTTTGGTATTTTAACAATTATTCCCTTTTTTCCATTTAGAAGGGACCTTTTCTTCTTTCCAAATCTTATTAAACATTCTGTGTAGTTGTCTCATGTTGTCACTATTGATAGCTTTTAGCATTTCGGGTGTTATTTCATCTTCACCTGCAGCTTTGTTGTTAGCCATTAAATTCACTGCTGTTTCAATTTCATGCAATGTAGTTTCATTTAGGTCGATGTTTAGTTGTGTTACTGGTAAGTCAGTTTCAAGGTTTATCAATTCTTTTGGGTGTGGTCGATTAAGTATTTCTTGGAAGTGTTCAGCCCATCTTTGCTTTTGGTCTTTACTTGATGTTAATAGGGTTCCAATTTTGCTAAGGATTGGTCTTTCTTTAGATGTAATAGTACCTGTTAGCCTCTTTTATATGTTATATAAAGTTTTGCTGTCTCCTGTTTTTGCTGCTTTCTCTGTCTCTTTTGCGATATTGTCTATGTATTCTCTTTTATCCCTTCCAGCTGAACTTTTTACTTTCTTGTCTATTTCTTTGTATGTTGCTTTCGCCAGATCTTTTCCAAGATCTGTTTTTACATTCAACATGTGTAATTTGGCTGCTCGTCTTTCATGTATGTAGTTCCTTGTGATTTCTGGTATCCATGCTTTTCTATTTGGTTTTCTCAGTCCAGCGCTTGCTTTTGCTGCTGTGATTATGGCTGTGCTGTAAAAATTCCATAACTCATCTATACCTATCTCCTCTACTTCACTGAGTGTTGTGGAATGATTGGCAAGTTACTGATTGAAATTACTGTTAGTATTTTCTTGTAAGCTGTGGCTGTTTATCTTTCTGTGTATTGATTTCTTGTGTTGGCTTTTCAGTTTTAGTTTTATTTTCCCTATACTCACGTTGTGATCACTGTTAACATCTACACCCCATATAAGCCCTTACATCTATCAGAGATGTATCGCTTTCTAATACAAAAGTGATCTATCTGGTTTCTAGTTATATCATTTGGAGATATCCACGTTTTTTAAAAATCTATTTGTGTAGAAATAGTATGCCTCCAATGGCCCTCTGTTAGACATATTTCAATTAATCTTTCTCCGTTCTGATTAACCAAGTCAATTCCTTCTTTCCTCATTACTTTTTCAACGTTGGTATTATCTTTCCCTACCTTAGCGTTGAAGTCCCCCATACCAATTAGGATGTCGTGTTTAAGGACTTTATTGATGATTTGTTGTAATTGGTGATAGAAGTCGTCTTTCACATCATCATCTGCGTCGTTCGTTGGTGCATAACTGTATTATTGTCGTTCTTTCATGTCTTAGGTTGTATCGTGCTCTTATTATACGACTGTTCATTGGTTCCCATTCTACAAGGCTCTTTGCTGCTACATTTGACATAATAAAACCTACCCCCTCCTGGTATTTCCCATCCTCTCTGCCTGAATATATTATTAACTTATTGTTTTCCGCCGATCTTTTACCTGCTTCTGGCCATCGCATTTCACTGATACCTAGTACGTCTAGGTAGTATCTCTTTATTTCTTCGGTGACCTGAGTAGTTTTTGTTGGTGCTGCCATCTTTCTTACGTTCCAGAATCCAATCTTTGTCACATGTTTGGAGCCGACGAATGAGCTCTTCGAAAATGATATGATATAATATAATATAATATAATATAATATAATATAATATAATATAATATAATATAATATAATATAATATAATATAATATAATATAAGTAGATAAATATCCCCATGATAAATGAGGTGGTTAAATAGGAGATCCTCCAATTAAAAAAACAGATTAGACAGGTTACCACTATCTAGCCATATATCTATCCATCCAGCTATATGTCCAGCCACGTATCTATTCATCCAACTATATATCCAGCCACATATCTGTCCATCCAACTATATGTCCAGCCACATATCTATCCACCCAACTATATGTCCAGGGGTGTCTGAGTATCGAAGTGTTTAGTGCACTGGTCTCTCATGGCGGAGGTTGGGAGTTCGAATTCGGCCAGAGGCGCCCCAGTCACCCAGCTGTAGAAATGGGTACCTGACTTCTTCTGGAGTTGGGGAAGAAAAGGCGGCCAGGCGTGATACTGACCATATCTCTCTCTAGTGTGCTGTCAGGTCAAGGAAAATATGGCCACTAACATCATATCCTTATGTGCCTCTATGGCATGACAGGATTACCTTTACCTTTTTTTTATCTATATGTCCAACCACATATCTATCCATCAAACTATATGTCCAGCCACCAATCTATCCAACTACCTATCTCTCTAGCCATCTATCTTTCCACTCACCTATCTATCTATTCACCCACATATATAGTTATCTATCTATCTATCTATCTATCTATCTATCTATCTATCTATCTATCTATCTATCTATCTATCTATCTATCTATCTATCTATCTATCTATCTATCTATCTATCTATCTATCTATCTATCTGTCTGTCTGTCTGTCTGTCTGTCTGTCTGTCTATCTATCTATCACTCCGTCCATCCATCCATCCATCCATCCATCCATCCATCCATCCATCCATCCATCCATCCATCCGTCCATCCATCCACCAATCCATTCATCCATCCATCCATCCATCCATCCATCCATCCATCCATCCATCCATCCATTTGTTTTTAGAACAAAGCAGAAAGTGGTAGTGAGTAAATTGTGAAATCCATGTTTTGAAACTATTTTGTTTGAAACTTTATTTTTTCTATTTATCAAATTCTAGTCATAGGTTCGTCTTGGTTGTAGAGAATAGAGAAGAAGAAGAAGAAGAAGAAGATGATGATGATGATGAAAATGATGAAAAGTTATATTATTCCGTATTATTCCCTAGTTACTTGACCTATCTCTCCTTAGCTGCATCACCATCTCTCAATAGCTACTTCCTTATCTCTCCTTAGCTGCATCACCATCTCTCAATAGCTACTTCCTTATCTCTCCTTAGCTACTTCATCTCTCCCTAGCTACTTGACCGATCTCTCCTTAACTACTTCATCTCTCCCTAGCTACTTGACCTATCTATCCTTAGTTACTTCACCATCTCTCTCTGGCTACTTCACCATCTCTCATTAGTTACTTCCCTGACTGTCCCTAGCTACTTCTCTATCTCTCCCTAGCTACTTCTCTATCTCTCCCTAGCTACTTCTCTATCTCTCCCTAGCTACTTCCAAATCTCTCCCTAGCTACTTCTCTATCTCTCCCTAGCTACTTCCAAATCTCTCCCTAGATACTTCTCTATCTCTCCCTAGCTACTTCTCTATCTCTCCCTAGCTACTTCTCTATCTCTCCCTAGCTACTTCTCTATCTCTCCCTAGCTACTTCCCTATCTCTTCCTAGCTACTTCCATATCTCTCCCTAGCTACTTCAGTATCTCTCCCTAGCTACTTCCCTATCTCTCCTAGCTACTCACCATCTCTCCTAGCTACTTCACCATCTCTCCCTAGCTACTTCCCTATCGCTTCTTAGCTACTTCCTCTCTCTACTTAGTTACTTCCACATCTCTCCCTAGCTGCTTCACCACCTCTCTGGCTGCTTCTCCACCTCTCCTTAGCTACTTCCTATCTCTCCCTAGCTACTTCACCATCTCTGCCTAGCTACTTCCCTATCGCTTCTTAGCTACTTCCCTCTCTCTACTTAGTTACTTCCACATCTCTCCCTAGCTGCTTCACCACCTCTCTCTAGCTGCTTCTCCACCTCTCCTTAGCTGCTTCACCACCTCTCCCTAGCTGCTTCCTATCTCTCCCTAGCTGCTTCCTATCTTTCCCTAGCTACTTCTCCACCTCTCCTTAGCTACTTCTCTATCTCTCCCTAGCTACTTCTCTATCTCTCCCTAGCTACTTCCAAATCTCTCCCTAGCTACTTCTCTATCTCTCCCTAGCTACTTCCAAATCTCTCCCTAGATACTTCTCTATCTCTCCCTAGCTACTTCTCTATCTCTCCCTAGCTACTTCTCTATCTCTCCCTAGCTACTTCTCTATCTCTCCCTAGCTACTTCCCTATCTCTTCCTAGCTACTTCCATATCTCTCCCTAGCTACTTCAGTATCTCTCCCTAGCTACTTCCCTATCTCTCCCTAGCTACTTCACCATCTCTCCCTAGCTACTTCACCATCTCTCCCTAGCTACTTCCCTATCGCTTCTTAGCTACTTCCCTCTCTCTACTTAGTTACTTCCACATCTCTCCCTAGCTGCTTCACCACCTCTCTGGCTGCTTCTCCACCTCTCCTTAGCTACTTCCCTATCTCTCCCTAGCTACTTCACCATCTCTGCCTAGCTACTTCCCTATCGCTTCTTAGCTACTTCCCTCTCTCTACTTAGTTACTTCCACATCTCTCCCTAGCTGCTTCACCACCTCTCTCTAGCTGCTTCTCCACCTCTCCTTAGCTGCTTCACCACCTCTCCCTAGCTGCTTCCTATCTCTCCCTAGCTGCTTCCTATCTTTCCCTAGCTACTTCTCCACCTCTCCTTAGCTGGTTCTCAACCTCTCCCTAGCTTTTTCTCTCTCTCTCCCTAGCTGCTTCCCCACCTCTGCCTAACTGCTTCCCCACCTCTCCCCAGCTGCTTCCCCACCTCTCCTTAGTTGCTTCCCCACTTCTCCCTAGATGCTTCCCCACCTCTCCCTAGCTGCTTCTCCACCACTCCCAGGCTGCTAATCCACTTCTCCCTAGATGCTTCCCCACTTCTCCCTAGATGCTTCCCCACCTCTCCCTAGCTGCTTCTCCACCACTCCCAGGCTGCTAATCCACTTCTCCCTAGATGCTTCACCACCTCTCCCTAGCTGCTTATCCATCACTCAATAGCTACTTCCCCACCTCTCACTAGCTGCTTCCCTATCTCTCACTAGCTGCTTCTCCACCTCTCCCTAGCTTTTCCCTATCTCTTCCTAGGTGCTTCACCACCTTTCCCTAGCTGCTTCCCCACCTCTCCCCAATTGCTTCCCCACCTCTCCCTAGCTGCTTATCCACCACTCCCTAGCTACTTCCCCACCTCTCCCTAGCTGCTTATCCACCACTCCCTAGCTACTTCTCCACCTCTTCCTAGCTGCTTCTCCATCTCTCCCTAGCTGCTTCTCCATCTCTCCCTAGCTGCTTCTTCCCCTCTCCCTAGCTACTTCCCCACCTCTCCCTAGCTACTTCCCCACCTCTCCCTAGCTGCTCCCCTATTCCTCCCTAACTTGTTCCCCACCTCTCCCTAGCTGCTTCCCCACCCCTCCCTAGCTACTTCCCCACCTCTCCCTAGCTGCTTCCCCACCTCTCCCTAGCTGCTTCCCCACCTCTCCCTAGCTGCTTCCCCACCTCTCCCTAGCTACTTCCCCACCTCTCCCTAGCTACTTCCCCACCTCTCCCTAGCTACTTCCCCACCTCTCCCTAGCTACTTCCCCACCTCTCCCTAGCTACTTCCCCACCTCTCCCTAGCTACTTCCCCACCTCTCCCTAGCTGCTTCCCCACCTCTCCCTAGCTGCTTCCCCACCTCTCCCTAGTTGCTTCCCTACCTTTGCCTAGCTGCTTCAAGACCTCTCCCTAGTTGCTTCCCTATCTCTCCCTAGTTGTTTCTCCATCTCTCCCTAGCTGCTTCCCCACCTCTCCCTAGTTGCTTCCCCATCTCTCCCTAGTTGCTTCTCCGTCTCTCCCTAGCTGCTTCCCTATTTCTCACTAGCTGCTTCCCTATTTCTCTCTAGCTGCTTCCCCACCCCTCCCTAGCTACTTCCCCACCTCTCCCTAGTTGCTTCCCCACCTTTGCCTAGCTGCTTCAAGACCTCTCCCTAGCTGCTTCTCTATCTCTCCCTAGTTGTTTCTCCATCTCTCCCTAGCTGCTTCCCCACCTCTCCCTAGTTGCTTCCCCATCTCTCCCTAGTTGCTTCTCCGTCTCTCCCTAGCTGCTTCCTTATTTCTCCCTAGCTGCTTCCCTATTTCTCTCCAGCTGCTTCCCTATTTCTCCCTAGCTGCTTTCCTATTTCTCACTAGCTTCTTCCCTATTTCTCCCTAGCTGCTTCTCTATTTATCCCTAGCTGCTTCCCTACTTCTCCCTAGCTGCTTCCCTATTTCTCCCTAGCTGCCTCCCTATTTCTACCTAGCTGCTTTCCTAATTTCTCCCTATCTGCGTTCCTATTTCTCCCTAGCTGCTTTTCTATTTCTCCCTAGCTGCTTTCCTATTTCTCCCTAGCTGCTTCCCTGTTTCTCCCTAACTGCTTTCCTATTTCTCCCTAACTGCTTTCCTATTTCTCCCTAGCTGCTTTCCTATTTCTCCCTAGCTGCTTCCCTATTTCTCCCTAGCTGCTTCAAGACCTCTCCCTAGCTGCTTCCCCATCACTCCCTGTCTGCTCCAGCTCCTCCCCGGGTGCTCTTGCGTCTACTCCCCGATCTGCTTCCCTGCTGCTTCTCCGTCGGCACTCCAGCTCTTCCCCAGCAACTCCTCGATTTCCTTCCCTAGCTCATCCTCAGCTACTCCCTAGTTCCTCCCCATTTGCTACCCCAGCCTCCCCCCACAAAAAAGACACGTTTTTGAGCGTTAACTTACTTCAAATAACACAAAAACTCAAGCCTCTATCTCATATTTAAAATTTTCAGAAAAGAAAAAACGAAACAAAAACAAGAAACTGGCTAATATTGTTCTTTTTTTTAAAAAAATCCATTTAGCAGATTTATGTAGATTCCATTTTCATCTCCATTTCTCCGGATATTAAAAAAATTAGGAAGGTAAAAGAAGCAGATACGAACTGGATTCTTATCCACGTTTGGTTTTGTTGATAATTTTGTTCCGTTTTATTTTCAGCAAAATCAATGAAGATTTTCTAGCCCTGTCGGCGACATAAAAAGATGGAACAATCTCCGGCTTGTGTTTTACGAAATGCAAACCATTTGCGAAATTAAAATTGAAATATTAAGTTATTATGTTCATGGACGTGTCTGTGGGGTTGCATTTTTATATGTGAAGTTGGTGTTTTTAAAGAAGGTAAATAGGTGCATAAGCAGATTATTATATATACATACATATATACTATATATATATATATATATAGCAACAAATGCCTGTGAGATCTTTACACTTAATAAAAAAAAGCTGAGAAACTCATAAATGCCTTTGAATGTAAACGCTACAGAAGAGTTCTTCAAATATCATGGGCACAAAAAGAACAAATATATCCATACTACAAGAACTTAATATTGAAGAAGGCTGGAGAGTAAAGAAGTTTAAAGAGAGAAAACTTAAATATTTTGGACACATTAAACGTCATGATAATCTAGAGAAGACCGTCTTGTAAGGGTACATAATGGGAAAAAGAAAGAGAGGAAGACCAAGGCGAAGATGGCTGCAAGACATCGTTGATGATCTGCGAATGGACGCATCAGCAGCAGAGCATCTTGCTTACAATCGAGAGGCCTACAGGAGAGCTGTTAAGGAGGCAAAGTTCAGCAAAGGACGTGTAATTAATATACCATTATATATGTATTGTTCCTTGGGGAACTTTGCCTCCCTAAAAACTCTCTTGAAGGCCTCTTTACACACACACACGCACACACACGCATGCACGCACACACGCACGCAGACATATATATAAAATCCCCGATTTCGTGTCAAAAAGCATATTAGAGATACAGTGTTAGGCCCTTATTTCTAAGGCCATAGTCACATTTTGGCCAAACACCATAAGAAATAACATCTTGTTACCAGAAATGCAGATGAAACCACTGACAACAATTATTGAGGAAAGACGCTGGCGATGGTTGGGACATGTGCTACGAATGACTGACAACTCACTACCAGAAACAGCACTGAGATGGACGCCACAGGGGAACAGAAGTAAGGGTAGACCAAAAGAGACTTGGAGAAGAACAACAAAGAGGATGTTGAGCAATAGAGGGCTCACCTGGGCAAGAAGCAGAAAAAAGTCAAAGGACAGGCATTTGTGGAAAACCCTTGCGGAAGCACCATGTGCCCTGGGCACTTAAGGTTCAGACAGAGAGAGAGAGAGAGAGAGAGAGAGAAAGAGAGAGAGGAAGAGAGAGAAAGAGAGAAAGAGAGAGAGAGAAGGAGAAAATAGAGAAATAGAGAGAGAGAAAGAGAGAGGGATTGAGAGAGGAAGAAAAGAGAAAGAGAGAAAAAGAGAGAGAAAGAAAGAGAGAAAGAGAGAGAGAAAAGAGAGAAAGAAAGAGAGAGAGAGGGAGAAGAGAGAGAAACAGAGAGAGAAACAGAGAGAAACAGAGAGCGAGAAAGAGAGAGAAAAACAGTGAGAAAGAGATAGAGAGAAAGAGACAGAGAAAAAGAAAGAGAAAAAGACAGAGACAGAGAGAGAGAAAGAGAGAAAGAAAGAGAGAGGGAGAGAAAGACACAGAGAGACCCGTGAGAGCGTCATATGGTCAGTATCTGGCATGGCCGCATTTGTTTTCCCAGATTTATCTGTTACCCATTTTATAGGATGGGTACATATATACATTCACACATACATACACACATACATACACACATTCACACATACATACACACATACACACATGCATACATATATACATACATACACACACACACATACATACATACATACATACATACATACATACATACATACATACATACATACACACATTCACACATACATACACACATACATGCATACATACATACATACATACATATATACATACATATATACATACATACATACACACACACAAGGAGTGATTGATAAGTTCTCGGCATAAGGTACAACGGATTATTTGTGGACAACTTTTCTGGGTTATTTCTCAACATAGTTCCCTTGAAAGTTTATGCACTTAGTCCAGTGATCCTGGGGCATATGGATCCCTTCTTTGTAAAAGTCAGCATCTTGTGCCAGTAGAAAGTGATCTACAGCATGAATGACGTCATCATCTGAAGCAAATTTGCGACCACTCAGCTCCTTTTTGAGTTTGGTAAACAGATAATAGTCCGAAGGGGCCTAATCTGGGTAATAAGGAGGGTGTTCAAGAAGCTGGAAGCCGCATTCATGAATGGCAGCCATTGCCACCGCCGACTTGTGAACTGGAGCATTGTCTTGATGAAAGATGACCCCTCTCGTCAATTTCCCTCGACGCTTTTCCTTCAATTTGACCCGCAGTTGCTTCACAAGATTAGCGTAATAGGCCCAGGTGACCGTTCTGCCCTTTTGAAGATAGCCTACCAATAGCACAACATCTGAATCCCAAAAGATGGAAGCCATCACTTTGCCTGCAGACAGAACCACCCTTGCTTTCTTTGGATGTGGGGATCCATGATGTTTCCACAGCTTTGGCTGTTCTTTGGTTTCTGGTTGAAAATGATGAACCCAAGTCTCATCCGTAGTCACAAATTGCTGAAGAAACTTTTCAGGATCTGCAGAGAAATGGTCAAGATTGTCTCTTGACATGTTGAGACGCTGTCGTTTGTGATCAGCTCCAAGAAGTTTCGGGACCCATCGAGCGGAGACCTTTGTCATTTGAAGATCACTGTGAATAATGACATGAACACGTTCCTGTGAGATGCCCAACTCAGTAACAATGTACCGCTCAGTTAGTCATAGATCCTTCATTATCATGTCATGGATTCTGCCGGTGGTTTCATCGGTGGTTACCGTTCTTGGTCTTCCTGGACGGGGATCGTCTTCCAGACTCTCCCTTTCATGTTTGAATTGAGCTGCCCATTTCTTCACTGTGCTGTAAGAAGGGGCAATCTCCCATAGAGTATCTACTATATCCTCATGGATCTCCTTCGATGATAAGCCCTTGATGTAGAGGTATCGAATGACTGCTCGATGAGAAATGTTATCCATTTTCTCAATTTCTGCCACCCCTTACCACTTCAGTAGCCTGTTAAAAAATTGGTTGCAGTTAATTTCTTGAAACTTGGTGTTTAATCTTACATTAACCTGATCTACAAATGCACATAATATTAACTGTGTGTTTCAAGTATTTGTACCTTAGGCCGCGAATTTATCAATCACCCCTACATACATACATACATACATACATACATACATACATACATACATACATACATACATACATACATACATACATATATACATAGCGCCGAGAAGTACAGATATCAGATAAAAGAGATAAGAAGAGATTTGTAAACGTTTTTTCAACCCCCCCCCCCAACACCTTCCCTCCCGCCCCCAACCAAAAGAGAGAAGAAATTCCAAATAAAGCAACGAGATGAGTACGTAGAAATACTCAATAAATATCAAGAAATCAATATTTCGGCGATGTGCCATTATCAAGGACGAAAGAAATAACGAAATAACAAAGAATTTTAAAAAAATAAAAAATTTAATAACTCCAAAAACTTCGCTACTAGAGATCCTCTAAGTTATGACTTCAAGCAGGTAAAGGCATTCATTTATAGAGGATAGTACTAATAGTACCTTTCTTCCATACAGGACAGTACTGGCATCAGTTCAACTATATGGAACAGTACTCACATCAGTTCATCTATACAGGACAGCACTGGCATCAGTTCATCTATATGGAACATTACTTACATCAGTTCATCTGTACAGAACAGCACTTACATCAGTTCATCTATACAGGACAGTACTGGCATCAGTTCATCTATACGGGACACTACAACCATCAATTCATCTATACAGGACAGTACTTATATCAGTTCATCTATACAGGAATCCCAAAACAAGCTATCAAGTGGAACACAACAGGCCGAAGAAAAAGAGGCAGACAGCGTGAAACTCTGAAGAGGACATTATTAAGAGAGGCCAAATTAACAGGCATAAAATCCTTTGATGAGGTTGAAAGAGTCGCCGAAGACAGGAAAAATTGGCGAACTACTTTGCGAGCCCTATTTGACGTTTAACGGCACGGGAAGGATATAAGATATAAGATAAGATACAGGACAGTACTTACATCAGTTCATCCATTCAGGACGGTACTTACATCATTTCATCTATACAGGATCGTACTTACATCAGTTCATCTACACATGATAGTACTTACATCAATTTGTCTATACAGGGTAGTACTTACATCAGTTCATCTTCACAGGACAGTACTCACATCAGTTCATCTATACATGATAGTACTGATGTAGGTTCTTGTAAAGAGGATAGTAGTAGCGTCAGACATCAGTTCATCTATAGTAGATTGTACTGATGCCAGTTATAGTAGATTGTACTGATGTCAGTTCATCTATAGTAGATTGTACTAATGTCAGTTCATCTATAGTAGATTGTACTGATGCCAGTTATAGTAGATTGTACTGATATCAGTTCATCTATAGTAGATTTTACTGATGTTAGTTCATCTATAGTAGATTGTACTAATGTCAGTTCATCTATAGTAGATTGTACTGATGCCAGTTATAGTAGATTGTACTGATGTCAGTTCATCCATAGTATATTGTACTGATGTCAGTTCATCCATAGTAGATTGTACTAATGTCAGTTCATCTATAGTAGATTGTACTGATGCCAGTTATAGTAGATTGTACTGATGTCAGTTCATCCATAGTATATTGTACTGATGTCAGTTCATCCATAGTAGATTGTACTAATGTCAGTTCATCTATAGTAGATTGTACTGATGACAGTGCTTGTGTGAAGGATAGTAATAACATCAGACATTAGTTCATTTATAGACAACAGTATTCACGTAATTTCATCTATATATGGAAGTACATGAGTAAGTTCGTCTATATTTGACAGTACTGACGCAATTGCATCTGTATATGAAGCACTGAAATACGTTCGTATATATGATAGTACTGAAGAAAGTTCATCTGTATATGACAGTCATTCATTCATTCATTCATTCATTCGTTCATTTGCATGTCCCTTGCGGAACTTTGCCTCTCTAACAGTACTCCTGTAGGCCTCTCGGTTGTGAGCAAGATGGCCTGCTGCTGATGCATCCATTTGCAGATCATCAACGATGTCTTGCAGCCATCTTCGCCTTGGTCTTCCTCTCTTTCTTTTTCCCATTATGTACCCTTCCAAGATGGTCTTCTCTAGATTATCATGACGTTTAATGTGTCCAAAATATTTAAGTTTTCTTTGTTTAATACTCTTTACTAGCCAGCCTTCTTCAATATTAAGTTCTTGTAGTACGGACATATTTGTTCTATTTTGTGTCCATTATATTTGAAGAACTCTTCTGTAGCAATTATATTCAAAGGCATTTATGTGTTTCTCAGCTTGTTAAACGTCCAGGTCTCGCAGGCATATGTTGCGATGGGAAAGATATACACTATTAAAAATCTTATTTTGTAGTTCTGTCTGCTCATCTCCACAGATTCTTTTGTGGTTTTACTTTCTGAAGAGCTATAGATACTTTTAATTTCCTTCATTGTATCTCCATTATATTTAAAACGCTCCACTTCTTCCAGTTTTTCCTCATTGATATATATTTCAGCTGCCTTGTTTGTTTTGTCAGTTGTCATCAATTTAGTTTTCTTCGTATTAAGATAGAGGTTTTGCTCTTCGCTGTTCTTACGGACTGGCAGAATTATTTTTTTCATTCATTTTTGTGTTGAGGACAGTAATACTGTGTCATCACCATATCTAATTTATGGTATTTCATAACCTCCAATTGTTATGGCATCGTAATATTCTTTGTCTACATCTTCTCTAACATTCCTCATTATATTTTCAGTATACTAGTTACATAAGTAAGGCCACAATATGCACCCCTAACGGATCCCTTGTTTTATGTCAAACCAAGTTGTTGTTTCATCATTTATTCTTACTGCTGCCTGTTGGTCTAGATACAGCAGTTATGTTAACTGTATCAGATGTGTTGGAAATCCCATTTTTTCTATTATTTCCTAAAGTTTCTGGTGTTGTACACAATCAAATGCCTTTGAGTAGTCTATATCATCATCATCAGGTCCCGTGCCGACTGGCGTTGGCTATTATGCTTCTCTAGAGTACATGATCTTTCATGCAGGCCATCAGCTCAGTTGGTGATCTCCTCTCACACCATCCCGGTAGACTCCCCAGTATCATTTCTCTTGGTCTTCCTCTTGATCTTCTTCCCTTTATTTTTCCTGTTGTTATAATATTTAAATTGCCCCCTCTTCTCACTGCATGTCCTATGAAAGTACGTTGTCTCTCTCTTATCTTTTTGACAAGGTTTTTTGTCTCTCCAGTTTTTCTCATACATTCCTCATTAGTTATTTTTGCCTTCCAGGGGATTCGCAACACTCTTCTAATAAACCACATTTCTGCTGCTTCCAATGATTTTTGTGCAGACCTGCCTATTGTACATGATTCACTTCCATATAACAAGATAGGTTCAATCTTATAGTCTATAAAATAGTCTGTAAAAAAAATATAGATCCAGATTAAACTCTCCGCATTTCTCTATTATTAATCTTATATTGAATATATGATCTCTTGATCCTCTTCCTTGCCTGAAACTAGCTTGGACCATATTGACTTCTTCTATTTTCTTACGAAGTCTACTCATTATTATTTTTAACAGAAATTTACTGGCATGACTATTCAGTTCTGTAATTTGTGCATAATTTCAGGTTACCCTTTTTTGGCAGTGGTATGAATACAGTTCTTTTCTATTCTTTTGGCCAAATACCTGAATGCTATATCTTTTTACATAGTGCATGCTAGATTGTTGCACATTCCTTTCTTCCTGCTTTAATAAATTCAGCTGTTATCTCATCACATTCTGGTGATTTACCATTTTTCAGATTCTTTATTGCCCATAAAACTTCTTCTATTGTTGGTTCGGGTTCTTTCTCCTCCAATAATAATTCACACTGTTGATTTCTACTTTCACAGTCAGTTGTTTCATACATTCCTCTGCAATACTCCTTCCACCTTTCTATAATTTCCTCTGTCTCTGTCAAGGTATTCCCCATCTCATCACAAATTACATTTAGCTTTGGTGTGATATTTCTCGTCAATGTCTTCATTTCTTTAAACATTTCACTATCTCTTCCACACTTCTGATGTTCTTCTATTCTTTTACAACAATCTTGTATATATTGTTTTTTGTCTTTTTTATGTTTCTTCATTCTTCTTGTGTGAAAGATTTATAATCCTCTTTGTTTTTGTTTGTCACTTTCCATTGCGTCTTCATTTCTCTACGTTTTTTTTATCAGTTCTAGTGTACCTGCTGTAATCCATCCAATCTTTTGGGTTTTCTTTACTGGAACCATGTCTTTAGCTGTTGTTATTAAGATATCTTTGACCTGCGTAGCCAGTTCGTGTGGTTTCATCTCCTCCTATACAGCCATCAGGATTTTGAAACGGTCCTTCACTTCTATACCGTATTGTTCTGGTATTTTTGTAAGATCACAGCGGAGTGGTCTTTATCCCGTAATTGTCTTTTTTTATCTTTATCTTCATGTGTGCTATTAATAACTCATGGTCCGTGTCACAATCACCACCTGGTAAAGTTTTTGCTGATGTTATACTTGACCTCCACCTTCTTTGCACTAAAATGCAATCTACTTGATTCTTGGTTTTCCCATCAGGTGATGTCCATGTGTAAAGTCTTCTTGGATGTTGTTTAAAAAGTGTGTTAGCGATCATTAGCTCATTTTTCCATGCAAAACGCCATTAGATTGTCATCTGTCTCATTTCTATGTACTATGCTGAATTTGCCCACAACATATCCTTCGTCTTCTGCTCTTTCTGTACCAATGTTTGCATTAAAATCCCCCATATTAATACAATATAATTTTTCCATATTTGGTCTATCGTCGTGTGCTGTGTGTTATAAAAGTATTCTACTTCCTCTTCTTCTGCTGCTGATGTAGATGCAAATTTCTGGATGATTGTTACATTTCTATGAGTGCCCTTAAGTCTGATAATGAGGATTGTATCACTTACTGGATTGTAACCTATTAATGCTTTTGGTGTTGATTTGTCCAAGTAAAAATTCACTCCATTCTTTCCTCCTAATTCTCCACCAAAGAATGATCATTCTCGCTCTTAAAGTGTCCTGATCCTTTCCATCGATGTTCGCATATTCCCAAAATGTGTATCCTCGTTCTTTTCATCTCATCACTTATTATTTCACACTTTCCCTCATACATACTTCTTACATTCCATGTTCCTACTCTTATTTTTCTTTTTAGTTTGATACAGGAGTTTTCCTTAATAACACGGTCAGGATTTTGTCCGTCATCACAATTACTAGTACTGACCTCTGTCTCACGCTCTTCACCAGTGTTAAAATTAGATCTATCTGGCCTGGGGGACTCGCCACCAGATCTTTTTCCTATTTAACTTTCCGTGATTGCTGTTTGGGTTTCTTGGTATATTTCCAGAAGATAGTTTACCGTTGCTTTCCTTCCAGCCAGTGACTGTACTAGTCAGTGATTGTAGCCATTGTCACTACATTGAGATCACCTGTCTACCATCACAGAATGGTGACCATAACCAACATTATCTGTCGGGTGATCTCCCATTCCATCCACCAACTATATGACAGTACTGAAGTAAGTTCGTCTATATATGCCAGTACTGAAGTAGATTCGTGTATATATGACAGTACTGAAGTAGATTCGTGTATATATGACAGTACTGAAGTAGGTTCATATATATATATATAATATAATATAATATATATATATAATATATATATATATCATATATATATATATATATATATATATATATATATATATATATATGACAGTGCTGGCATCTGTTCGTGTGTAGAGGATAATACAGACATCGATTCATTTAAAGAAGATAGTACTGGCGTCACTTCATCAATTCAGAATAGTAAACTGTCTTATTAAAAAAAAAAAAACAAATTACGGAACGAGATCCAGCCTTACATCAGAAAAGTACAGATCGGAACGCCATACTTTGTTCTGGGAAAACCGTTGCCCAGAAGGGCAGAGACGTTTCTGTTTCCTGCCTGCGCGCGCAACAATTCGCTATCAGTGTCAGTGGAGGGGAAAACAGCTTTCAGACGGCCTTCGGATTACGTAAAATCGTTATATGTAAAAACCGGCATACGTAACGTTGGTTGTGGAGCGTAATACTTACGTAAGTCGGGAACTGTCTGTAGCACGAACAGAGGAAATTATCTATTGGTAGAGAGGAAAGCAACCACACAGTTCCATGGATCATAAAATGAATTAACCACCCCACCCACTCCCCCCCCCCATCCCTCCACGGACAAGTATTTCGGCTGTTTAAACTCCAGACACGCTAAAGAGGGGAGGAGGAAATGAGGGCCACACCTTGGTATAACTCGTAGACGTTTTAGAGCTGTTGGATTTGAGTCCTCACTCACTCACTCACTCACTCATATTACACTCTCTGTCACTCCTTCTACGTTTCTTATATCCTTTTACATATTCTCTCTCTCTCCTCTCTCTCTCTCTCTCACGCGTACACAGTCAAAAATAAAAAAAAGAGTAGGATGAACGAAGGAGGTAGTTAACGAAGAAAAAGAAGAGGATAAGAAAAAAATAAGAAAAGTGGGAAATCAAGAATATTAGATACGTAACCATGGCAACCATTCAAAAGTCGATCCCTGATATTAATCATGAGCGGAACTGGTAACCCACACATGGACAAAGCAGACAACCCACACCCTCTCAACATTACAGAGAGATGAACAACAACAACAACAACAACAACAACAACTTGGATCCAGTACATGTCATCAAAGACTATGCGAAAGGGGAATAACGAAGGGCAGTGGCAGACATTCGGAACTTTTGAGGAAAAGATCGAGCTGTGTTCAATCACTGGCACAATCACCCATTTAACCACACTGGGGTTAAAGGTCGACGACATGTGCGAATGACCTGAGCGCAAGGAGGCCCATCTCAAGGCATTCCCACTGTGCGGACGCACGAACTAAACTAAAATTGGAACGGAAATTCCAAACAACAAAGGTTCGAATCAGCAAAAGTAGATTTTGCAATGTTCCGAACATTGAAATACTGTAGACTTCGAAAAAGCCAAGCGTTTGATTTGTCACCAGTATTTTTCGAGTTTTTATCTATTGTGTTGTTTTTGTTTGTGATCATTGAAAAAGGTTTTTCGACTAAATATTTGGATTGTTGTATATTCTTCGGAGAACCGTATAAGGTAGAGTACCCGTAGAGCCCCCCGATCAGGGTGACGTGAAGCCACAGGAGCAGGTGGTGGATGGAATAGGAGAGCAGCTGACAGATAATGTTGGTTATGGTCACCATTCTATGATGGTAGGCAGATGATCTGAATGTAGGGACAATGGCTACGATCACTGACTAGTACAGTCACTGCCAGGAAAGAAAGCAATGGTAAACTATCTTCTGGAAATATATCAAGGAACCCAAACAGCAACATGGAAGGTCAGACAGGAAAGTCCGCCAGGCCAGATAGATCTAATTTTAAATCTGGGGAAGAGTGTGAGAAAGAGGTCAGTACTAGTAATTGTGATGACGGACAAAATCCTGACGGTGTTACCAAGGAAAACCCCTGCATCAAACTAAAAAGAAAAATAAGAGTAGGAACATGGAATGTAAGAAGTATGTATGAGGGAAAATATCAAGTAATAAGTGACGAGATGAAAAGAACGGGGATACACATTTTGGGAACCTGCGAACATCGATGGAAAGGATCAGGGCACTTTAAGAGCAAGAATGATCATATCTTTATATACTTTGGTGGAGAATTAGGAGGAAAGAATGAAGTGGCTTTGTATTAGGAAAGCATTACAAGGTTACAAACCAGTAACTGATAGAATCCTCACAGTCAAACTTAAGGGCACTCATAGAAATGTAACAATCATCCAGATATATGCACCTACATCAACAGCAGAAGAAGAGGAAGTAGACGACTTTTATAACAAACTGCAAACGACGATAGCCCAGTTAAGAAAAATGATATTGTATTAATAATGTGGGATTTTAATGCAAAAATGGGTACAGAAAGAGCAGAAGAAGAAGGATATGTTGTAGGGAAATTTAGCATAGGACATAGAAATGAGGCAGGTGACAATCTAATGGCGTTTTGCATGGAGAATGAGCTAATGATCGCTAACACACTTTTTAAACAACATCCAAGAAGACTTTACACATGGACATCACCTGATGGGAAAACCAGGAATCAAATAGATTACATTTTAGTGCAGAGAAGGTGGAGATCAAGCATAACATCAGCAAAAACTTTACCAGGTGGTGATTGTGACATGGACCATGAGTTATTAATAGCACACATGAAGATACAGATAAAAAAAGACAATTACGGGATCAAGACCACTCCGCTTTGATCTTACAAAAATACCAGAACAATACGGTATAGAAGTGAAGAACCGTTTCGAAATCCTGATGGCTGTACAGGAGGAGATGACACCAGATGAATTGGCTACGCAGGCCAGAGATATCTTAATAACAACAGCTAAAGACATGGTTCCAGTAAAGAAAACACAAAAGAATGGATGGATTACATCAGGAACACTAGATCTGATGAAACAATGTAGAGAAATGAAGACGCAATGGAAAGTGACACACAACAACAAACAGGAATATAAATCTTTAACAAAAGAAGTACAAAAAGAAACATAAGAAAAGAAAAAAAACCTACAAGATTGTTGTGAAAGAATAGAAGGACATCGGAAATGTGGAAGAGATAGTGAAATGTTTAAAGAAATGAAGACACTTACGAGAAAGGTCACACCTAAGCTAAATGTAATTTGTGACGAGACGGGGAATACCTTGACAGAGACAGAGGAAATTATAGAAAAGTGGAAGGAGTATTGCAGAGGAATGTATGAAACATCATCATCATCATCATCATCATCATCATGTGCCGTGCCGACTGGCCTTGGCTATTATGCTTCTCCAGAGTACCCGATCCTTCATGCAGGCCATCAGTTCAGTTGGTGATCTCCTCTCACACCATCCCGTCAGACTGTCCAGTATCATTTCTCTTGGTCTTCCTCTTGATCTTCTTCCTTCTATTTTTCCTGTTGTTATAATATTTTCAATGCCCCCTCTTCTCATTGCATGTCCTATGAAAGTACATTGTCTCTCTCTCTTATCTTTTTGACAAGGTTTTTTTGTCTCTCCAGCTCTTCTCATACATTCTTCATTAGTTATTTTTGCTGTCCAGGGGATTCACAACATTCTTCTAATAAACCACATTTCTGCTGCTTCCAATGATTTTTGTGCAGACTTGCCTATTGTCCATGATTCACTTCCATATAACAAGATAGGCTCAATATAGCATTTTAGGACTCGTTTTCTAACATTCATTGATAAAGATGTGTTAGCTAATATGTTTCTCATTCTCTGAAATGCAGTCTTTGCCTGGCCTATTCTGTTCCTAAATCCTGTTCTGCATTTCCCATCTGAAGTTATTACTGCTCCAAGGTATTTGAATTTCTGCACCTGCTTTAGAATGGTTCCGTTTAATTTAATACTGCATGCTAGTGGATTCTGTTTCTTAGATATAACCATAGTCTCTGTCTTTTTGATGTTCAAAGTAAGGCCTTTCTGTTCACTTTCTTTGGCGACTTTATCCAAGAGATTTTGCAGGTCTTGTTGGTTCTCAGCTATCAGTACTGTGTCATCAGCATACCGAAGGTTGTTAATATTGTATCCTCCAATTTTTATGCCTGGTTCTGTGATGGTTGTTCTTAGAATATTCTCGCTGTACAGAGAAAAAAGGTCTGGAGATAGTACACATCCTTGTCGCACCCCTTGTTTTATAGGTTGATATTTTCCAATTCTATTTTCAATTCGAACTGCTGCTTCTTGCTGCCAGTATAGATGTTTTACAATCCTCAGGTCTTTGCCGTCTATATTGATGTCTTCAAGTATTTTAATAATTTCATTATGTTTCACCTTGTCAAATGCCTTGGTGTAATCAATGAAGCATAGTAGAGATCTTTCTGGACTTCTAAAGCTTTTTCTGTTAGTGTTCGTAAAGCATAAATGGTATTGTGTGTTCTCTTTCCTTCAACAAATCCAAACTGTTCATCTGCTATTTCAATTTTTATCTTTTTCCTTGTTCTTCTCATAATTATTCTCAGAAGTAGCTTCGTTATGTGACATGAGAGCCTGACAGTCCGGTGGTCATCACATTCCTTTGCACCTGGTTTCTTTGTTAGTGCTATAAACGTGGATTTAATCAGGTCACTGGGAATATAACCACTGTTGTAAATGTCATTCAGTAACTTGGTTATTATTTTTATTCCTGTCTCCTCTAGTGTCTCTATTTCTTCTATTGTTATATTATCAGGCCCAGTCGCTTTTACTTTCTTCATGTGTTTGATGGCATCTATGATTTCATCTTCAAGTATTGGTGGTCCATCACAGTTTTCAGTATCTGGTGTTAATTCTGGTCTTTCTCCTCCACATAGCTCACCGATATACTCTGTCCACCTGTCCACAATGTCTTATTTTCCCATTAACATTTTACCTTCTTTCGATTTCAGGCATCCTGTGGTATATTTTGTCTTCCTGCCTGTGAGTTCATTAATTCGTTTGTGCATGTTTTTGCTGTCTTTATTATGAGAGTCCTCTATCTGTCTGCACTGTTCATTTAACCACACTTCTTTTGCTTCTCTGCATTTGCGTCTTATTTCTTTATTTATCTTGCTATATTTTTTCTCGTTATCTTTACTCCTCCTCCTCTTGTCCATCAGTCCTAAGATGTCGTCTGTTATCCATTTATTTTTAGGGTCTTCTTTTTTCAGTGGTATTATCTCCTTAACAGTTTGGTGGATAGAATCTCTTAACATTTCCCATTGTTCATCTATACTATTTATCTTTGCTATTGCATTGTACCTAACAATTGCATTGTATGAAACAGCCGTCTGTGAAAGCAAAAATCAACAGTGTGAATTGTTATTGGAGGAGAAAGAACTCTAACCGACAATAGAAGAAGTTTTATGGGCAATAAAGAATCTGAAAAATGGTAAATGACCAGGATGTGATGAGATAACAGCTGAATTTATTAAAGCAGGAGGAAAGGAGTGTGCAACAATCTGTCATGTACTATGTAAAAAGATATGGCATTCAGGTATTTGGCCAAAAGAATGGAAAAGAACTGTATTCATACCACTGCCAAAAAAGGGTAACCTGAAATTATGCACAAACTACAGAACTGGTGCCCTGATTAGTCATGCCAGTAAAATTCTGTTGAAAATCGTAATGTGTAGACTTCGTAAGAAAATAGTAGAAGAATTCAATATGGTCCAAGCTGGTTTCAGGCAAGGAATAGGATCACGAGATCATATATTCAATCTAAGATTAATAATAGAGAAATGCAGAGAGTTCAGTGTGAATCTATATTTATCTTTTATAGACTACTCAAAGGCATTTGATTGTGTACAACACCAGAAACTTTGAGAAAAAAGGAAAAAATGGGATTTCCAACACATTTGATACAATTAACATCACTGCTGTATCTAGACAGAAATGCAGAGAGTTCAGTGTGAATCTATATTTATCTTTTATAGACGACTCAAAGGCATTTGATTGTGTACAACACCAGAAACTTTGGGAAAAAAGGAAAAAATGGAATTTCCAACACATTTGATACAATTAACATCACTGCTGTATTTAGACCAACAAGCAGCAGTAAGAATAAATGGTGAAATAACAACTTGGTTTGACATAAAACAAGGGGTCCGTCAGGGGTGCATATTGTCACCTTACTTATTTAACTTGTATACTGAAAATATAATGAGGAATGTTAGAGAAGATGTAGACAAAGAATATTACGATGCCATAACAATTGGAAGTTACGAAATACCAGAGATTAGATATGCTGATGACACAGTATTACTGTCCACAACACAAAAAGGAATGGAAAAAATAATTATGTCAGTCCGTAAGAACAGTGAAGAGCAAAACCTCTATCTTAATACAAAGAAAACTAAATTGATGACAACTGACAAAACAAACAAGGCAGCTGAAATATATATCAATGAGGACAAACTGGAAGAAGTGGAGAGTTTTTAATATCTTGGATCACTACTAACTAATAATGGAGATACAATGAGGGACACTAAAAGGAAGAGATCTATCGCTCTTCAGAAAGTAAAACAACTAAAGATTTTGTGGAGAGGAACAGACAGAACTACAAAAATAAGATTCTTAAGGTCATGCATCTTTCCCACCGCAACATATACCTGTGAGACGTGGACACATAACAAAACAGCTGAGAAACACATAAATGCCTTTGAATGTAAATGCTACAGAAGAGTTCTTCAAATATCATGGACACAAAAAAGAACAAATATATCAAAACTACAAGAACTTAATATTGAAGAAGGCTGGCTAGTAAAGAGGATTAAAGAGAGAAAACTTAAATATTTTGGACACATTAAACGTTATGATAATATAAAGAAAACCATATTGGAAGGGTACATAATGTGAAAAAGAAATAAAGGAAGACCAAGGCGAAGATGGCTGCAAAAGTTCGTTGGTAATCTGCAAATGGATGCGTCAGCAGCAGGCCATCTTGCTCACAACCGAGAGGCCTACAGGAGTGCTGTTAGGGAGGCAAAGTTCCGCAAGGGACATGCAAACGAATGAATGAATGAATCTTATTTATACGTACTTATCTTACTTTCTGTCACTTTCGTTCTTGCTTACTTCCTTGTCTTTCTATCTTTTTTTTTCTAAAACGGAACCACACACCTTCATCTGTGTGGTTACAAGACTTTCAACTAAAAATTCCTACATTTGTTCCCTTTTCTTAAAATAACTTCGGACAAGTTTTTTGTTCTAGAAAACCCCGTAGGTAGGAGTGTGGCTTGAATAAGCTGAGGAAAGAACTCACGAGATCTTCTGGTGAAGGGGGGGGGGGGGGGGAAATCACAGAGAGAATTGGGTTTTAAACTTACGGTGTAGCAGTCGTAGAAAATATGACCAAAAAATACTAGACATCAGCCGAAACATAATCCCATAAAATACTAGATATTATTCACAACATAGCCCCACAAAATACATCGCCCACAACACAGTCCCACAAATACCGGACGTTATTCATAACGTAGTCCCAGAAAATACTAGACATCACCCACAACATAGTCCCACAAAATACTAGACATCACACACAACATAGTCCCACAAAATACAAGACATCACTCACAACATAGTCCCACAAAATACTAGACATCACTCACAACATAGTGCCACAAAATACTAGACATCACACACAACATAGTCCCACAAAATACTAGACATCACACACAACATAGTCCCACAAAATACTAGACATCACTCACAACATAGTGCCACAAAATACTAGACATCACACACAACATAGTGCCACAAAATACTAGACATCACCCACAACATAGTCCCACAAAATACTAGACATCACACACAACATAGTCCCACAAAATACTAGACATCACCCACACAACATAGTCCCACAAAATACTAGACATCACACACAACATAGTCCCACAAAATACTAGACATCACACACAACATAGTCCCACAAAATACTAGACATCACCCACAACATAGTCCCACAAAATACTAGACATCACCCACAACATAGTCCCACAAAATACTAGACATCACACACAACATAGTCCCACAAAATACTAGACATCACCCACAACATAGTCCCACACAATACTAGAATTATACCAAATAACAGCTGGTGGAAAAAAAGCGAAGAGAAGCCCCAAACCGCATAGACAGTTCGGCAAGAATAACTCTTCTTCTCCTTCTTCTTTATCGTCTTTTTCTTCTTCTTCTTCTTCTTCTTCTTCGTCTTTTTCTTCTTGTTCTTGTTCTTCTTTTTCTTCATCAGACCTAATCAAACACATAGCAGACGCGGTTTGATAATGGAGACGATGAAAATGAAGATAAGGGGTGGTGGCGGAGATTGAAGAGAAACCCAGAGCACAACACATCAATAAAACCAATCCGATAAACCAGAAAACAGACACACACACATACATAAAGCCCGGGTCCATGAAAGCGGGTGTCATTATAAAAATTACTGCAGATAAATCGCAAGAAACGAAATCAGGGCTGTTTGTTTGTTTCTTTGTTTGTTTTTTAAATATCATACCAGCAGACAGAGGAAAAAATATAAACAGAGCACAAGAATAAGGAAGCTAAAAACGGGAAAATATTGACAACAGCTTATCAATTTTCCCCCTCAGCTTATGTAATAAAATCAGCTTCCATCGCTATTTCAACGCTTTTCGTGTAGGAATTAACATAAAAATATTCCGAGAAACGGAAAAAACTTTGAGCGTCTTGGAGTCCAAAAAAATGGGCCTCAAAAATAGCTAAATGGATAAAAATTTGCAAATGGAGCAAAACAAAACTGCAAGGCTGGCCAATGTCTGCATTTGCGGCCACCCAACTCCCCCCACAGACCCACACCTCTCTCCCCACCCACCCTGCAAGTTTATATTCCAGTCTTCCAGGCGTGGCTGTCGTCCATGTCAGGAGATTCGGGTTATCGATTCCTCGTTAGTTTCAAATAGGATGGATTTTTCGTGATCGATACCGGCCGGAGAGGAGAGTAGAAGGGGAGGGGAGGGGGGGCAGTGTTACCCCCAGCCACCCTCCAGGGGCTTTGCGGTCCAGTTGAATGTATAGAAAAGAGGGGGGCGGGTGCCCGCGGGGGGAAGGTCAGACATAGTTTTTTTTTAAAGTAAGAAAAAAAGGAGGAGGGTAAGGAGTGAGGGAGCGGAGGGGAGTAAAGAACTGGTCACTCCCGTCAGTCAAATATTCCCTCCCCCCCTCCCACCCTGGTCATGTAACTTCAACTCTGTTTCAGACGTGCTGCATCGGTTATTACAAATATGTCTTGTATGTAACAAAACATAATTAAAGTGAAATAACAAAACCGACATGACAAGAAGCATTAACGTTTCAGGCTTATCCAAGATCTCAATACAATAAATAACTATATAAATGTTAAATAACTATATGAATGTTAAATAACTTTATAAATGTTAAATAACTATATGGATGTTAAATAACTATATGGATGTTAAATAACTTTATAAATGTTAAATAACTATATAAATGTTAAATAACTTTATAAATGTTAAATAACTATATGTATGTTAAATAACTATATAAATGGTAAATAACTTTACAAATGTTAAATAACTATATAAATGTTAAATAACTATATAAATGTTAAATAACTACAAAAATGTTAAATATCTATACAAATAGTTATAGTAACTATATAAAAATGTTGAGTAATTATATAAATGTTAAGTAACTATACAAATGTTAGAAGTGTAACAGAGATCTTTTCAAGATCTTTTATCTCGTTTATTTGTTAATATGTAACCTTTATATTTGTTAATATGTAACCTTTATATTTGTTAATATGTAACCTTTATATTTGTTAATATGTAACCTTTATATTTGTTAATATGTAACCTTTATATTTGTTAATATGTAACCCTTATTCAGTATTCTCAAAACGAAAGAGACAGAGAGAGAAAAAAATAGAGAATGTGGTAAAAAAGAGGAAAAAAAGAGAGAATGTGGAAAAAAGAGAAGAGAGAGAGAGAGAGAGAGAGAGAGAGAGAGAGAGAGAAGGAGGAGGAGGAAGAGAGAAAAATAGAGAGAATAAGTGGAAAAAGAAAAATATAAAGAAAGAAAGCGAAAGAGAGGGAGAAGAGAGTTTGTGAGAGTGACAGAGAAAGATAAAGAGAGAAAGAAAGAGAGAAGAAAGAGAAAAAAAGAGAAGGAGAAATAGAGCAAAGAGAAAGAGAGAAGAGGAAAAAAAAATACAGAAAGTGGCTGATAAAGAAAACGAAAGAGAACGAAAGATAGAGAAACATAACGCAACAATATACTTCAGACATACAGGCCAGACAATAACGATGACCTAATTCCCAAGATGGTTATCAGTTTTAGTGAACGACAGCTGATCAAGACCTAAGTGACAAGTCGTTAAGACGCTTCTAGCATCAGGCTATTGTGTTGCTTTAGTCTACCTAACAGGGTCTTGCTCGTTTCTATGGTTGTGGAGTTTCGCTAAGCAGCTCCCCTTTTTTTTCAGTCCACTTCGCATCCTCTAGCATTCACCATGATCCACTCTCTATCCGATAGGACACTTTTGATTCATCACCATCATAACGTCACCAGCAAAAGAACAACAGTTCACATTTCTTATAAGACCAGAACAAAGGAAAAAAACAAACAAAACATAAAGTACAGATAGACTTCGATGTACGTTTCTCCGACATACGCAGACCCAGACTTACGTAAAGAAATAACAGGTGAACAGGGAAAAAGAAATCCAAGGAACTTCGCGGAACAAACAGGTAACGCAAAAAACTTTCAATTGATATATAGCATAATATGGCTCCGATTTACGCATAGCTTTTGGACAACGATCCGCTTACGTAAATCGAGGATTTTGTTTGTATCTTAAATACTTCCGACTTTTTGCTAAACATGTCGATTTTTAGTATCAAACATGGCCGTGAGGAACCAGGTCGGATTCTGAGATGAGGTACTATCAGGTTCTCTATTCAAACCACAGGCGGAACATGATAGTGTTTTCTTGAATTTTGTCTCTTGTAATAAAAGACTGAAAAAAACATGGCCGTGAGTCTTCTTAACAGCCCAGTCCCAAGCTACAACTCCCTCCCCCCCCCACCACCTTAAGTCGGGCCTGGCTTCAGGTTTCGAGGAAACATTTTAACCAGTCCACACACAGTAATGAAATAATCCAACATGTCGTAATTGAGTTGAGCGCTCCCCCCCCCCCCCCCGGGTCACGTGACCCCATTTGTGCTCCGTGTCTAAAAGAAGAAAAAAAAAAGAAAAGTGGGAGGTGTCTTCGGCAAAATCAAATCAGGGAGGGGGCACAGCTTTACTCTGCAGGATTAAGTACTACGCCACAGAAACACGATTCTTCTGATCTGATTGTGTTCTGTCGCATATTTCTATTTCTTTCTCCCTCATTTTGCAGTGTGTTTGTCGGCGCATATTTTCTTCCTACGCGTCCACTGTTTGTATAAGGCTTTTGTCTCTGGGAAATAGTGCACGTTTTTTTTCGAAGTACTCATAGTACCTGCGTAGAACTGTAGAGCCCAGCTTCTTGTGTGTTTTCATTAGACGCGTCTCAGCGCTTCTCATTTTCTGTGTGGGGGAATGATGGGAGGGTGGTGGGGGCACCTGGGCCCATGCACAGATAGGAGAACCGCCAGTCTTGAACTTTGTGTACACGTGACTTCGGAGTCGGCTGTGTCCTGGTTCTGATGAGGAGGGGGGGTGGAAAAAAATGATGACTTGTTCATTTCTGTTTTAGCATGGGATAGTCATCTTGCAGCAGTGTTTGTGGCCTCCTGTAGGTCTTTATCAGGTTTTCTCCTGAGTACATACGACAGGTGCATCTGACTGCAGCTGTGCATAACTCACTACTGTATATTCTGTATACTTTTTTTTTTGGTATTTTTTTTTTCAAAAAATCTTTCAACACGCATAAGTGTTCAAACGTAGAAGTAAGGTAGTAACATTGTACATTTCTTTCTCACATATGTCACTTTTTTTTTTTTGGTGGGGGCACTTTTATCATCAGTTTTGTTGTGGTATTGCGTTCCATTAATCATCGTTCCACTTCCACTGAGGCCAGTCGACAAAGCAATCAATTTCCTGTACGTCTTTTGGCGTCTTGCAGGGCCGCAGCAAATTCTCTCCACTTTTCACGGTCTGCTTGGCTCGAAGCCTCTATGCTGTTTGCTGTTAAAATGAGCGTCCTATTTTCCTTCCCGTGTTGCCCTTGGGTTCCACTGTGCATGGTTTCTCCGGAGAGCCCTGAAGATCGCTTCCTGAAAACAACAGAAATTTCTAGTCGAGACCTTGAAATCGGTCCTGGAAACTTTATGGATTTGTCCTGGAAACTTTAAAGATCTGTGCTGGAAACTCTAGCTATCTCTCTCAGAAACTATACAGACCACTCCTGAAAACTTTAATGATCTGTGCGATAAACCCTAGCACATAGGAAACTCTAGCACTCTATCTAGGAAACTCTAGCACTCTATCTAGGAAACTCTAGCACTCTATCTAGAAAACTCTAGCACTCTATCTAGGAAACTCTAGCACTCTATCTAGGAAACTCTAGCACTCTATCTAGAAAACTCTAGCACTCTATCTAGAAAACTCAAGCACTCTTATCTAGGAAACGCTAGCACTCTATCTAGAAAACTCTAGCACGCTATCTAGGAAACTCTAGCACTCTATCTAGGAAACTCTAGCACTCTATCTAGAAAACTCTAGCACTCTATCTAGGAAACTCTAGCACTCTATCTAGGAAACTCTAGCACTCTATCTAGGAAACTCTAGCACTCTATCTAAGAAACTCTAGCACTCTATCTAGGAAGCTCTAGCACTCTATCTAGGAAACTCTAGCACTCTATCTAGGAAACTCTCCAGGAAACCCTCATGATCTACTTTGGAAAGCTCTAACGATCTTTGCGCAAACCCACTGCTCTCGCCATGAAAACGCAGTTCCAGAGAGGTAGAAAGTTTCTGAGGAAAGCTGAACCAGTTTGGACAAACACCTTGTCATTGGACAAGCTATGTATGATACACGGCCAGAATTTGTTCCGCTGCTTCAGTCCGGTAAAGTTAAATATTTTGGACACATTTAACGTCATGATAATTTAGAGAAGACCGTCTTGGAAGGATACATAATGGGAAAAAGAAAGAGAGGAAGACCATGGCGAAGACGGCTGCAAGACATCGTTGATAATCTACAAATGGATGCATCAGCAGCAGGCCATCTTGCTTACAACCGAGAGGCCTACAAGAGCGCTTAGGGAGGCAAAGTTCCACAAAGGGCAAGCAAATGACTGACTGACTTTTTGATGATAATCAAGGTGAGTTTTTTTAATGCAGAGCTGCATCTCTGTCCACCAAGATAAGAAAACCAGGGTCTGTTGACTTTCTCGATACAATGCCATGTCCCTGCTTTTTTTGCAAAAATCTTCAGCACCGCATCACCCTGGAAAGAATTCAGGTTAGCAGTTTGTTTTGCAAATATTAAAATAATACAATAGAAAAAAATAATACATAGATCTATCTGTGAAGCTAAAATCAAGTCGAATGTCAAAGCACACACAATTAGACTTGTAAACCACAGTTTGAAGAATGGTGGAAATGAAGACAAAACACGGTACGGGACTAATTTTCCTGTAACGTCCCGGATTTCCGATGCTCCTAATTTCCTCTTTTGATAAGTGTTAAAATAATTCTTGTAAGAACGCAGAACATGGCTGGAGGAAATGCAAATTCCGCCCAAACTGCACATGATTCTGTGGCTTGTTACATTGTGATTACTAGAGATTACTGCAGACCTGGACACTAGTTAAATGGTGGCTTAATGCGGTTGCATAATTCTTCCATCAAAAATGCCGGCGGAAAATGCAGCAATTTCTCCCCTGGTTTGCATGATGTACGCAAAATCTAACACTAAATTTGGCGAAATTCTCCGCTTCTGGTAGCGAAAAAACATGAGAAGGTACCGCAGTTAATCATAATCAGTTCCTCAATTTTCTGAACAGGGCCCTCAAAAAGCCGAACGTGTATTACGTCTGAGATTCTGGAGATCCTGTTATTCTGTTATGCAAATGAGGAGAAGTATTACCTCATGCGCTAGACGCGGCAGATCACTCGTGTTATCATCCGCCCCGAGAAAAGAGTGCGCTAAATCTTAGGCGGATTTATTTCGTTGTCGTCAACGGGAAGGGACTATTGCTGTTTCTTTGGAATCATTTCTCATTCCCCGAGGCTCCTCCCCAGATTTTTTTCCGCTGACAAGGGAGATAAACTTACAGGAAAGTACAACACGTGACATAAAGGGAGATAAACTCACCAGAAAATATAACACGTGACATAAAGGGAGATAAACTCACAGGAAAGTATAACACGTAACATAAAGGGAGATAAACTTACAGGAAAGTATAACACGTAACATCCTTACACTGCTTTGTAAATAGTATGTTTTAGTGATGGCGTAATCAGCACCCAGATTTCTAGGCTAAACTTAGTAAGGGCATCCACCTTCTAATAAGTAAGGGCATCCAAGGTCCATCTCCTAACATAAGGCCCGACTCCTCTCTATCTGCGGTCGCTACTGTTGCTATATTACTCTGTGATTCATATTTTTTCTTCACAAAAAGATAGAAAGAGTGAGGGAAGTTGGCAAGAACGAGAGTGACAGAAAGTAAGATGAGTGCGCATAAACTAAGAGCATACAACAATCCAATATTTCGGCAAAAGCATTATTTTTCAAGGATCATATACAAAAGCAACGCAACAGATAAAAACCACTGCATCATGAGAAGAGTCGATTGTGAAAAGTTCAGACTGATCTTTCATAAAGTTTTGAAGAAAAGTAAGAAAATATTTCGTTCTAAAAAAGTGTCTTTTTAAAATGTACACGAAGTTTAGAAATCCTCCATACATCTTCTGCAGACCTTCTGAAAACTATCTTTCCATATATCTTCTAGAGATGAACTTGTAGAAATGACCGTCTGAAGATCTTCTAGATATGAACTTGTAGAAATGAACGTCTGAAGATCTTCTAGAGATGAACTTGTAGAAATGAACGTCTGAAGATCTTCTAGAGATGAACTTGTAGAAATGACCGTCTGAAGATCTTCTAGAGATGAACTTGTAGAAATGACCGTCTGAAGATATTCTAGAGATGAACTTGTAGAAATGACCGTCTGAAGATCTTCTAGAGACCGCCTTCCTTCTTAAAGTTAACCATCTAATATCTTCTAAAGCCGACCTTCTTTAGACAACTTTCTAGAGACCTGCTAGACACAACATTCTAGAGATTTGCTTCATCTTCTCTAGTCTTCATCAAGGGCGGCACACTTCGTACATTTATCTTTGCTTGTTGTGTTTCATCAACAGTCTCCGTGCTCACAAACACCACTCTCACGCCAACATCTTCGATAAGACGTTTTGCTGCAAGAAACCGGTTGGGCAAACGTTGGACCAGGCCGACCTCTTTAATATCCTCGAGGAGGATGGTATACAAGATGGCTTTCACAGGCACAGAGGCGCGAAAACTCTGGCTAGGATGTTGGAATATATGATTTTCACAAAAACAGAGCTATGGCTAGGATGATAGAGTAGATGATTTCAACGAACATGTAGACACGATAACTCTTGGTTAGAATGATAGAAAAGATGATTTTCACAAAAACAGAGCTATGGCTAGGATGATAGAGTAGATGATTTCAACGAACATGTAGACACGATAACTCTTGGTTAGAATGATAGAAAAGATGTTTTCACAGACACGGAGACACGAAAATTCTAGGTAGGAAGAATTATCTGAGATTACAAGGTGTCGATAACGGATCTCAAACATCATTTTAGCACAACGAGACCTGCCAATCAGCACATAACTGATATAGCCAGCTGCTGCATACCATGACATATTTTAAACACATCGAGACAAAGACGTCTGCCAAGGTTTTCTTTGATCCCAGCCTTAACCCGCTCCTCATCCGACACCAGTCTCAGCTTTTCTACGACACCTGCTAGAAAGAGCATGGGATTCCAGAACGAAGAAAAGACAGAACAAGAACTGTAGAGGAAGTTCTCTGCCGCAGAAAAAGAAAAGGAATTGGCGTCTAATTCAAGGGGAAACAACCTAGTTATGTCAGCACTAAAGGGGGCCATAACTGGCTTCATAAATCGTTATTATAAGGGAACTAACTATAACATTCTTGAGTACATGAATACAGCTGATTAAAGATTACAGATTCCTGATGAAGACGTCTTAATGTCATCATTGACGTCAGACCACTTTATCTCCCTTGTCCATTATTGCTAACTGTCTTATTTATTCCGTCGTACACAGTTCTATTCTCCTCTGTGACATATATACCTCTCAATACGTAAGTAGGAATTGTTCTTTATTTAGATACTGGAGAGGGAGAGAGAGAGAGAAAAAAAAGAAGGTAATATCCTAGCGTCCTTTGTGAGACCGATGTGGCCATACGTATTTCCGGTTACTCTTTAATCATGCGAGAATAACTCTCATTAACGGACGTCATCAAGGGAGCTAATCTCCTATCCCCAGCAATTAGAGCAGTATGTCTGGGCCCTTGACGTTTTCATTTCAACAATTATGAATGATTGCGGCCTCTTTTCTTGCCTTTTAAAATATTCTTTCAATCCCCCTTTCAAATCTATTTTAATGTTGTTTTTCTTCGTCTAACGTGATCAAAGTTAGTTTTTATTAAAAAAAATGCTTCCAGTAAAATATTATTATCCCTGTACTTTGTTATGGAGAAACAGGAGTATCAGGAAGTTAGGTTCGTGCTTGGAAGGTGTAAGGGAGTTAATTACAGGACAAAGGGAGGTGACTGGAGTTTTTTTTTGATTAAGTGATTGGCATTGAAATAAAAGACAGGCGAGCAGACAGACAGACAGCTAGACAGACAGGCAGACAAACAGGCAGATAGATAGATAGATATAGACAGACAGACAAATAGATAGATAGATAGATAGATAGAGTTTTAACTTTCAATATAAGTGGTCGCCTGAGTGCCGAAGTGGTTAGTGCACTACTCTCTCAGAGCGAAGGTTTTCGGTTCGACCTGGCTAGACGCGTTCCAGTCACCCAGGCTGCAGAAATGGATACCTGACTTCTTCTGGAGCTGGAAAAGAAAAGGCGACCGGACGTGATTCTGACCACATCACGCTTTGGTGTGACCTGACGTGATTCTGACCACATCACGCTTTGGTTTAACCTTACGTGATTCTGACCACATCACGCTTTGGTTTAACCTGACGTGATTTTGACCACATCACGCTTTGGTTTAACCTGACGTGATTCTGACCACATCAAGTTTTAGTGTGACCGGATGTTATGCTGACCACATCATGGTCTGGTGTGACAGGACGTGATTCTGACCACATCATGCTCTGGTGTGACAGGACGTGATTCTGACCACATCATTCTCTCGTGTGACAGGACGTGGTTATGACCACATCATCCTCTCGTGTGACAGGACGTGGTTCTGACCACATCATCCTCTCGTGTGACAGGACGTGGCTCTGACCACATCATCCTCTGGTGTGTTGGAGGGTGAAGGAAAATATTAGAGCTAACATCACATTCCTGGCCGTCTCCATGGCACAACAGGCCTACTGTGACCTATACTTTAAAAAAAACTTTCAATACGATCTCATTATTTTGTGATATTAATTACATCATTATTGTTTTAATCTTAATACCCTCTCATCCGCTTAGAACAATTACGGGATTTTTAATCAGGTTTTTTTTTCATTATTACTTCCCTTCATTTCGTTTTTATTTCCTCTTCCATTCTCTGCCGTTAAATGAAATGAAATCAATGAAAAAAAAATTTTTTTTTTTTGGTCTGTAAGGATTGTCCTGTATAGGTTTTAAAATGTATCCGATCATGGAAATATGGGCGTTAACGTAGGGATGGGGGAGGGGTTCGATCATCTGTGCTCGAGTGATCAAAGAACGATAATTGAAATAATTAGTCCGACAGTCTCATAACGCCGGACTGTTATTTTCATTAGGAACGGTTTTCTCCCTTCTCTTTGTGTGTCACGTGATGTAAGAGCTATAAATATTCTAGTCAGATTTACGCGACAGCCCGGACAGACGACAAAATCTTTATTAAAAATGATTTTTTTTTCAGTTTTGTTTCCTTTTTTATATATATAAAAATAGCCATTTCTTATAAAATTATAAATAGACGCAAGATAACCGGAACGCTTGTTTTTTCATTTGAGTTTTATTAGTGGGAACTGAACTTGATGTCCCTGAATAGAATTGATAACGAGGTATGGTCACGAAAGATGAGTTTTTGCATACAATTTTTATTTCTATAAAAATAAATAAATAAATAAATAAATAAATATCGATCACGTTCTTTATTTTTGAACATCACTTTTGTGTGTCAAGTTCTCAGCCTAGTCAAGTGTTTAGCCCTAAACGTGCATGTATGTTATTTTAATGTGCGAAGGCTTTGCTGTTTCCTACGTGTGAAAATTTATGTCTGAAACCATAATCTGAAACTAGCTTCGTGTAAAATGTGTTTGCTTGTTTGTTGTTATTGTTGTCCAATATGCACTAGACATTTGCAGGTGGCCATATGTGTGTTTGTGCCTTAAGTTTGGTACCTGGGAGAGACTGAATTTAAGCGACAGAATTTCTGTGTCATGGTCTCGTTTACCCTTTTTCGGGCGTCACGATTTTCGGTCAGACAGGCATTGATGGCTTAGATTTCAAACATCTCTTTTTTGGGGGTGGGGGGTGGGGGGGGGGGGCTACTAGATGGGTACATTGATTAATGCACTGTTCTGTCGTGGCTAGACGATTGCCTGTCCCACCAGAGTACGGGGTTCGAGTCCCAGTTAATTCCCTTGTCATTTTCTTTGTCTCATTTCTAAATGTGCTCTGTTTGCGATTTTTATCCAATGTTTAATCCCAGAATACCGCGCTTTGTTACTTTAATGTGTTCAAGTTTTGTTGTTTCCTGTTTGTAAAAACTTGTACACAGACGTTTGTTCTTATGGACGTTTGTCTTATTGTTAACTGCGATCTTAATGAACTTATTTAAAACCGGCAGTTTTTATAATATCCACTGCCTTCTTTAGTTAATTCTTATTCTTGGGCTATTAATACTGTGCCGTAATCGTGCTAAATTAAGTTTTTTTTTCTACGAAATCTACTACATTATGAGGGTTATTTTTTAATATAAAATATTTATTTCTAGTAAATAAAAAATATAGCCCTAAAGCATTTCACATTTAGCGCCATTGCTGACATGCTATGGCCCCCAGGACATTCGACAGAATTTACAGAAAGCTCGAGAAAGATTCGCCGAGAAGGAAGGAGTTCAGGGCACCCTTTTATTAGATTTATTTCCCTTGAACAGATAACAGGAAGTGCGTTTCAAAACTGGGTCGCGGCGGTGTTATTTTACAAATGTCTCAGATTACCGAAACTTTGTACAAGATTTTGAGTCTGTCTGTCTGTCTGTCTGTCTGCTTATGTGCGTGTTGTACACGAGTGAACCACTGACGTGTTTCTATGGCTGTTGTCCTGTTGGCGAAGGAGAACCACAAATGGCTGAAATACTGCAATCGATATCTGAACGATTAAAAAAAAAAACTGTTAGAATCCAAAAGTAAGTTTACAAGGGTTTTTACTTCAAGTGACGAAAATTATTTACACGTAACACACTGTACACTGTGTCCCACGAGGGACATTTTATTTTTCCACGTGGTCGCCATGACGAATGGACATCTTATTTTACCACCTAGTCACCATGACGAATGCACATCTTATTTTACCACCTAGTCACCATGACGAATGGACATCTTATTTTTCTACCTAGTTACCGTGACGAATGGACATCTTATTTTTCTACCTAGTCACCATGACGAATGGACATCTTATTTTTCCACCTAGTTACCATGACGAATGGACATCTTATTTTTCTACCTAGTTACCGTAACGAATGGACATCTTATTTTTCCACCTAGTTACCATGACGAATGGACATCTTATTTGCCCACGTAGTCGCCATGGACTAGGTAGACGCTTATCAGAGCAGCTTATACTAGGACACGTTTTTCAGTGCCCGTCCCGTAAAGTGTGGTGTCCTGAACACAGAGTCCCCATGTCAACGGACGCGTAGGACACACAGGTGTCGTCAGCCTGGAATCTGTGACCACCAAGATGTTCCTTGACAGCTGGGACGAGGTGGAAATCACCCGGCGCCACATCAGGGACCGTAGGACACACGGCCCAAATTTCTCCCACAGAAAATATTTCAAGAGGTCCCGAATCGAAGCGCGCGAGAGTGCGGCGAGCGTTGCCACGGAGATGCAACAAATCTTTTATCGCCAGCCCATGGCGATGACGTGCTGATGACCTCTCACAAATATTCCTGTGTCGCACCGTGCGCAGCTGCATTAATTGCTGTTCCCCCTCCCATTTTTAGGAAATCTGTCACCAACACCCCTTTCCGATTCCAAAACACAGTAGCCGTCACTTTGCCAGATGATGTCATGACCTTGAATTTCCTGGTCCGTGGGAAGCCCGGATGTTTCCATTTCATGCCATGAACGCTTTGTTTTTGCAGTGTTGTGGTGAACTCATGTCCCGTCAGCCGTGACAATGCGTTCCAGATGGTCCTGTCTGTGGATGGCATACTGTTGCAGGAATGACATGGCATGTACCATTCTCTTTGCCTTGTGGTCCTTGGAAAGAGCTCGCAGGATCCATCGTGCACAAACCTTATTAAATCAACTGCACAATCATTCCGATCACTGTTCCACGTGATAGACTCAAATTATAGGTCAGTTCGTTGACAGACACTCGTCTGTTCTTCAATACCGCTGTTCGCTGTCGTACCTGCTGTCAGGGGTTTGCCATTCCGCGCTACGTTACTGATTGTCGCTCACCTGATTTGAAATTCTGTTCAAATGTCGGCTCATCACACTGTCTCCCCGTAGACTTCCGCTAACTGGGGATGAATGAATTTCGCAGCTGGCACGTGCTTCACGTTCATAAATTGTATCACAGCACGAACAGATAGATAGACAGACGAACAGAGGAGCAGAAGGAAATAACAAATTTAATTTTAAAAGGGATAAATAATTGGTCATGTAGTCTCTTTATCTCACGTTATACTCTTTATCTCACGTTGTACTCTTTATCTCACGTTGTGCTCCTTATCTCACGTTATGCTCTTTATCATACAATTGTAAGTTTATTTTTTAAAAAGCGCAAAAATACCAACTTACTTTATTTCAAAGCGGAACAAATATACAAAGCTCCCAAGAAAAACATGTAGAATGGCAGAACTTTGACGTTCATAATAGACAGATTGATTGATTGACTGACTGACTGAACTTTATTTGGAGAGTTTGAAGAGTTGGGCTCGCAGGTCTGTCTGGCATTCTTCCTGTTATCTCTCACCATTCATTCTTCTCACTCATTCAGTTTAGTACAAGTTTATAAAAACAGAAAGAGCATAAATAAAGTATAAAGTAACGAAACAATTATCCTCTTTAACTTAATAGCACATTCTCATCATATGTAAAAAGACAGACAGACAGACAGACAGACAGACAGATTCCCCTACATTCCAGATCAATATATCTTTGTTCTAGCATCATTCTATTGTTGATGCTGAAGAAATAGAACATTATATCCCACCAGTTTCCCTGAGCTCTTTGTTCGGCAGCATATAAAGTCTGATCAGACATTTTTATGCCCCTGTATTAATGTCTTAACTCGGCGGCAGACTGTCTGCCCAGGAACACACTTATTAGAGCGCTTGACCCACTGATGTGAGGGGCCACTTATAGACCCGAAACGCGGGGCCGCAACGGGTCTACCACGGCCATGTTACTGTACAAAATGATAGCTCCACGGCTGAATATTATTAACGAATCCTCGACAAGGCTCCAGCCGGGTTCTTCAATCTAGCGGGGGAGAAAGAGCTACCGAATCGACTCGTCTCATCCTACATCATAAACTTATCAACAAGTTCTGTAATATTACGGGCGTCCGTGCGACTGCAGTTCTGTACCACTTGTCTAACGGCCTTTGATCCCAGTGTCTCGGTCAGTTACTCCACAAGGCGTCGTCCATTCGCAGACTGAACAGAATTACACAATCCTACTTAATCATCACAGCTAAACGAGCAACAATAGTGCCATCAGACCAGTGGAAACTCGATAGAGGAAAAACAAAAAAGTGGATTCCAATTTTTTTTTCTTAGTAATTTACACATTTTGTTAGGATTTAAAAAAAGGAAAAAAAAAACCTCTGGGAGATCATAAAATAGCTACACGAAAAAGGGCATATCCCGAGATAAGGATCTAGATAAGGATTCCCTCGGCCCCAAACAAAAAAAGAAGTTAATAAATTAATTAAACGCTGGGAACGCACAAAACAGCTGCAGGAAATTGACATGTCCCGTAGATAATGATATATGTGTGCGTGTGTGTGTGTGTGTGTGTGACTGAGTGGCGAAACGGTTAGTGCACTGGTCTCTTATGGCGAAGCTCGGGTGTTCGAATCCGGCCGGAGGCACCCCTCAGACACCCAGCTGTAGAAAAGGGAACACGACTTCTTCTGGAGTTGGGGAAAGGAAAGGCGGCCAGGCGTGATACTGACCATATCACTCTCTAGTGTGCTGACAGGTCAAAGAAAATATGGGCACTAACACCATATCCCTATGTGCCTCTAAGGCATGACAGGATTATCTTATATATATATATATATAAGGACATGTACCGGAAATTATTTTCTAGATAAGAACACCATCAATCCCCCCTCCCCCAATCAAACCCCCCCCCAATCAATTTCCCCCCCCCCCCTCCGCACACACACAACCAAACTGTAGAATTTCGCAAAAACAGCTACAGGCATTATATCTTATCTTATATGTCTTACATCTTTCCCGTGCCGTTAAACGTCACATAGGGGTCGCAAAGTAGTTCGCCAATTTTTCCTGTCTTCGGCGAGTCTTTCAACCTCATCAAAGGATTTTATGCCTGTTAATTTGACCTCTCTTAACAATGTCCTCTTGAGAGTTTCACGCTGTCTGCCTCTTTTTCTTTGGCCTGTTGCGTTCCACTTGATAGCTTGTTTTGGGATTCTCTGATCATTTCTTCTCATCAAGTGACCAACATATGCCCATCTCCTTTTCCCGATCACCCATGAGACTGGTTGTTGTTCAGTCATCTGTCTTATCTCTGCATTGTTCTTGAATTCGTTCCACTTGATGCCGAGTATTTTTCTTAGGCATTACAGGCAATATATATATATATATATATATATATATATATATATATATATCCCGAAGATAATTTTATAGTCAGGGATTCTAAAAAGCTACGAGTAGTCACAAAACAGATACAGGAAAAAAAAGGCACATGCCAAGGATAATTTTCTAGATAAAGATTCAGAATTAAAAAAAAATATTTGGAAAGTCATAAAACAACTACAGAAAAAAGGACGTATCCCGAGGATAATTTCTAGATAAGCATCCAGATGAAGCCCTTGTCGCTCACACGAATCTCATCTCTTTCTCTCTCACACACACACTTAATTACAAATTTAGGCTTAATTACACGTCCATTTCTAGTCAGTCATCTCAGACTTGACTATATAAATTAGACTTAATTACGTGCCTCGACTTAGTTACAAACTCAGATGTAATTGTACATTCACACTTAATTACACTTTCACATTTAATTACACATCTAGATCTAATTACACACCGAGGCGTAATTACACATTTAGACAAAAAAACCTTGTCAAAAAGATAAGAGAGAGACAATGTACTTTCATAGGACATGCAATGAGAAGAGGGGGCATTGAAAAATATTATAACAACAGGAAAAATAGAAGGAATAAGATCAAGAGGAAGACCAAGAGAAATGATACTGGACAGTCTGACGGGATGGTGTGAGAGGAGATCACCAACTGAACTGATGGCCTGCATGAAGGATCGGGTACTCTGGAGAAGCATAATAGCCAACGCCAGTCGGCACGGCACATGATGATGATGACTCCTTTACATAACTAGACTTTTTTACATATAAAGAAGTAAAGACGTAATTACACATCTAGATCTAATTACACACCTAGACCTAATTGCACATACAGATCAAATTGCACACTGATCTAATTAATGACACACAGACCTGATTACAGTCCGACTTAATTACACATTTAGACCTAATTACACACTTGGACCTAATTACACGTCTAGGTTTAATAACACGTTTAAACTTATTTATGCACAAAGACGTGATTACAGGACAGTAAACGCGAACCTCATCACACAGCCAGATCTAATCATTCAACTAGATCTTATCATTCAACTAGATCTTATCATTCAACTAGATCTTATCATTCAACTAGATCGTATCATTCAAAACCACACATTAGTGCACTCTAGACAGAGTCGGACAATCAGACATCATAGACCTCCAGACTTTATCATCACACAATCAGATCTCACCACACATTCAGATCTCACCACACATTCAGACCTCACCACACATTCAGACCTCATCACACATTCAGACCTCTTTACACATTCAGATCTCACCACACATTCAGACCTTTTTACACATTCAGATCTCACCACACATTCAGATCTCATCACACATTCAGACCTCACCACACATTCAGACCTCATCACACATTCAGACCTCATCATACATTCAGACCTCTTTTCACATCCAGATCTCATCACACACCCAGACCTCATCACTCACATTCAAACCTCATCATACACACTACGACCTCATCACACACACCATGACCTCATCACAAACAGCATGACCTAATTACACACACCATGACTTCATCACACACACCATGACCTCATAACACACCATGACTTCATAACACACACCCAAACCTCATCACACACACCATGATGTCATCACACACACCCAGATCTCATCACACACACCATGATCTCATCACACACACACCATGACTTCATAACACACACCCAAACCTCATCACACACACCATGACTTCATAACACACACTCAGACCTCATCACACACATCATTACCTCATCACACACACCATGACCTCATCACACACACCATGACCTCATTACACACACCATGATGTCATCACACAGACCATGACCTCATCACACACACCATGACCTCATCACACACACACCCAGACCTCATCACACACACCATGATGTCATCACACACACCATGATCTCATCACACACACCATGATGTCATCACACACACCCAGACCTCATCACACACACCATTACCTCATCACACACACCATGCCCTCATCACACACACCATGACCTCATTACACACACCATGATGTCATCACACAGACCATTACCTCATCACACACACCATGACCTCATCACACACACCATGACCTCATCACACACACCATGACCTCATCACACACACCATGACCTCATCACACACACCATGACCTCATCACATACACCATGACCTCATCACACACACCATGACCTCATCACACACACCATGACCTCATCACACACACCATGACCTCATCACACACACCATGAACTCATCACACACACCATGACGTCATCACACACACCATGACCTCATCACACAAACCATGACGTCATCACACACACCATGATGTCATCACATACACTCACACCTCATCACACACACCATGACCTTATCACACACACCATGACCTTATCACACACACCATGACGTAATAACACACACTCAAACCTAATCACACACACTATGACCTCATCACACACACCATGACCTCATCATACACACCCAGACTTCATCACACACACCCAAACACTGCTACATACCAGCATCTCCTCTCCAGACTCGTCCTCATCAAACAACGAGATCACATCCTCACCCAGACATGCTTTTTCTCTAATTCTATTTGCATTACGTTTTCCCTCCATCATTTATTTCAACTCTGCCAGCCGCCTTCCTCTAACGACCGCTGATTATGGAAGTGGAAATCCTAGGCCGAAGATCCGCAAGATTCAGAACTGATCAATAGTGTTAAACTACTGACCTCTTCCAAATCTGGGCAGACGACGGGATGTTGGGGATTAAAAAATAGCAGGAATTTAAATCTGGGATGCAGGATAAGGTAAAAGTGATAAGAAGTATGTGTGTGTGTGCGTTTGTATATATTATGTGTGTATGTATGAAAGTATGTTTGTGTGTATGTATATATTATGTGTGTATATAAGAAAGTATGCATGTGTGTATATTTATATTAGGTGTATATATATATACATATATATATATATATATATATATATGTCATCATCATCATCATCATCATTTCAGAGAATGAGAAACATATTAGCTAACACATCTTTATCAATGAATGTTAGAAAACGAGTCATAAAATGCTATATTGAACCTATCTTGTTATATGGAAGTGAATCATGGACAATAGGCAAGTCTGCACAAAAATCATTGGAAGCAGCAGAAATGTGATTTATTAGAAGAATGTTGCGAATCCCCTGGACAGCAAAAATAACTAATGAAGAATGTATGAGAAGAGCTGGAGAGACAAAATACCTTGTCAAAAAGATAAGAGAGAGACAATGTACTTTCATAGGACATGCAATGAGAAGAGGGGGCATTGAAAATATTATAACAACAGGAAAAATAGAAGGAATAAGATCAAGAGGAAGACCAAGAGAAATGATACTGGACAGTCTGAAGAGATGGTGTGAGAGGAGATCACCAACTGAGCTGATGGCCTGCATGAAGGATCGTGTACTCTGGAGAAGCATAATAGCCAACGCCAGTCGGCACGGCACCTGATGATGATGATGAAAGTGTATATGTATGTATATATGTATGTATGTATGTTTATGCATGTATGTATGTGTTTGTGTTTGTATGTATTATGTATGTATGTATGTACGTATGTATGTATGTAACTATTATGCGTGTATGTATGTATGTATGTATGTATGTGTGTATGTGTGAAAGTATGTGTATGTATATATTATGTGTGTATATATGTATGTATGTATGTATGCATATGTGTTTATGTATGTATGTATGTATGAAAGTATGTATGTATGTATGGATGGATAGATGTATAAAATTAGTTATATATAGATGTATGTATGTATATGTCTAAGAACGTATGTATGTATAAAATTAATTAAATATAGATGTAAGTATATATGTATGTGTGTACATATATATATGTATGTGTGGATTTCATGCATTTATTTAGTTACTATGCATGTTTGTAAGTACGTAAGTGGATTAGTATACAAACACACAAGTAGTCAAACAGGTAGACAGGTCGATAGAGTGGCAGGTAGGTAGACAAGAGGATTGATTGATTGATTGATCTTTATTTCAAAAGGGTTAAGAACTGGGCACTCAGGTCCGTTTGACATTCTGCCCTTTATCATACAACTTTATAATACAACTTTATCATACAACTTTATCATACAACTTTATCATACAACTTTATCATACAACTTTATCATACAACTTTCACTCTGTTCCAGACATTCTACAAATATTCTCCTCATATAACAAACACACGAGGTGTGATTGATAAATTCTCGACATAAGCTACAACGGATTAGTTGTGGACAACTTTTTTGGGTTATTTCTCAACATAGTCCCCTTGCAAGTTTATGCACTTAGTCCAGCGATCCTGGAGCATACGGATCCGTTCTTTGTAAAAGTCAGCATCTTGTGTCAGTAGAAAGTAGTCTACAGCATGAATGACGTCATCATCTGAAGCAAATTTGCTACCATTGGGCTCCTTTTTTGAGTTTGGTAAACAGGTAATAGTCCGAAGGGGCCAAATCTGTGGGAATAAGGAGGGTTTTCAAGAAGCTGGAAGCCGCATTCGTGAATGGCAGCCATTGCTACCGCCGACTTGTGAACTGGAGCATTGTCTTGATGAAAGATGACTCCTCTCGTCAATTTCCCTCGTCGCTTTTCCTTCAGTTTGACCCGCAGTTTCTTCACAAGATTAGCGTAATAGGCCCAGGTGACCGTTTTCCCCTTTTGAAGATAGTCTACCAATAGCACACCTTCTGAATCCCAAAAGATGGAAGCCATCACTTTGCCTGCAGACTGAACCACCCTTGCTTTCTTTGGATGTGGGGATCCATGATGTTTCCACTGCTTTGACTGTTCTTTTGGTTTCTGTTTGAAAATGATGAACCCAAGTCTCATCCATAGTCACAAATTGCCGAAGAAACTTTTCAGAATCTGCAGAAAAATGACCAAGATTGTCTCTTGACATGTTGAGACGCTGTCGTTTGTGATCAGCTCCAAGAAGTTTCGGGACCCATCGAGCGGAGACTTTTGTCATTTTAAGATCATTGTGAATAATCGCATGAACACTTTCCTGGGAGATGCCCAACTCAGTGGCAATGTACCGCTCTGTTAGTCGTCGATCCTCCATTATCATGTCATGGATTTTGCCGGTGGTTTCATCGGTGGTTACCGTTCTTGGTCTTCCTGGACGGGGATCATCTTCCAGACTCTCTCTTCCATGTCTGAATTGAGCTGCCCATTTCTTCACTGTGCTGTAAGAAGGGGCACTCTCCCCTAGAGTCTCTACCATATCCTCATGGATTTCCTTCTATGATAAGCCCTTGATGCAGAACTAGCGAATGACTGCTCGATGAGAAATTTTATCCATTTTCTCAATTTCTGCCACCCCTTACCACTTCAGTAGGCTGTAAAAAATTTGGTTGCAGTTAATTTCTTGAAACTTGGTGTTTAATCTTATATTAACCTGATCTACAAAAGCACCTAATATCAACTCTGCGTTTCAGGTATGTGTACCTTATGCCGAGAACTTATTAATCATCCTTCGTAATTAACAATAACGTGACTACATACACATAAAAATGACTAACTACATATACATAGAAATGACTAACTACATATATATATATATATATAACTACATGCATACACATGTAAATGACCAACCACATACACATATAAATGACTAATTACATACACCTAGAGATGAGTAATACATACACATATACATGACTATATACCAAACAAAACTTTCATTACAACATGGTCCGATAATTAAGTAATGAGACTAATTCCATTAAAAAAAATAAACAACAGGTGAAGATATAACCTGTATTTTATTCAAAGTAAGTCCCTTGTGCATTGATACAGCGAGTGGCACGATCTAACAAACACTGGAACGACCTCTGCAGTTCTTCTGTTGGTATGGCCCTTAAACTCGATGTTGCGTCCCTTTGGATGTCACCAGTATTGTCAAAGAAGCGTTCTTTCAATGGTAACTTTAATTTTGGGAATAGAAAATAATCGCAGGGAGATAAATCTGGGGAATAGGGTGGATGGTTGAGAACACACATTTTTGGGACAAAAATTCCTGTACAGCTATCGCCCAGTGAGCCGGTGCATTATCATGAAGAAGGAAAAAACTGCCAGGTGTTGAATACTCGGGTAGAACTCCGAGAATCCTTTTCAATAGACGTTTCAAAATACTTAAATAAACTTCAGCGGTGACAGTCTGTCCCTCTGGAATAAATTCTTTGTGAATAACTCCTTTGCTGTCGTAGAAGCACACCGACATTTTCTTCACTTTCGACTTTTGAATATGAAGTTTTTTGCCCTTTGATGATGATGATGACTTCCACTGAGCACTTTGGCGTTTAGTTGTGAGATGATAGCGGAAAATCCATGTTTCATCCTCTGCAACAATCAAATTTAAGAAATGTTTATTTGTGCGACACGCTTTAATGATGTCTCTTGCATACACAACATGCTGATGTTTTTGGTCATCAGACAACACATGTGATACAGACCGGCAAGCGACTTTTTTTCTTGCCCAAATCTTCCACTAAAATTTTACCAATGGTCTCTCGCTTAACATCAAATTCATCTGCCTCATAGTCAAACAACTATCTTCTTGTATCCATTCTCTGACTTTTGCAATGAGTTCCTCATTACGAACAGAAATTGAGCGTTCATGTCTAATTGCATTTGTAATCGTTTCTACAGCACTTTTGAATAGTGAATACCACCTGAATATCTGTGCACAAGATAAATAATTATCCCCATAAACTTGTCGCATCAATTTAGCTGTCTCAATGGTACCTTTTCCCGAGTTTTAAACAGAATTTAATGTTAGCTTTTTGCTCCATGCTGATTATGTGACAATGCATATCTAACTAGGTCAACAAAATGGCGACTTGTTTGTCGTCTGCTTGTCGGGCGGCGATGAAAAGTTGCCAGATGAAGGTTGCTTCTTTGGATTCCATGTTTCGCTTCATAGATGGTATTTTTGTCTTGGCCATAATAAAATCAGTCTCATTACTTAATTGTCGGACCTTATATTCAGAATAAACAATTAACTGAATTCGGTGTCTGTTAGAGCAGTGTAAAATAACTTTTTTAAAGTTTTACGATTCATGGAGGCATGTAGTCGACATCAAATAGATATTATAAAAGTTTGTAGTTGTAGGTAGGAGTATAGTTTATATTTTCTAATATAGAGGTAAGAGGTAGGAGAGGTAAGCAGGCATTCAAGCAGAGAGACGGGCTGATGAACAGTTAAGCAGGTAGGTGGGCAGGCGGTCAGGTAATTGCCAGGTGACGGCCAGGTAAGTAGTCAGGTCTTTTGTCTGTCTGTCAGGAGATGGAGGAAGGCAGAGAATCTTACAATCACTGAAAAGTTCCGAGCAAAAGAATAATAACATTTAAAAAAAACGAAAAACAAAAAACAGATGGTGACTAAAATAAATTATTGAACTGACTGACGAAGTGGCACAGGATAAGAAAAGCAACCGATCTGACCGAAAATACCAAGAATCACACAGAACTGAGGCGCATGGCGTCCCAACATCTGTCGATACAATATTAAGGTGAGTCAAAAATTCGTCACATTTTTTTTTAACCTTAACTTCGATCAAAGTTCTCGTGTTGTACGCTGCACTGACATTTGTAATGTGGTGCTGATGTCATGTGCTACATCATGATGAACACGTGCACAGTCATTCTGAGGAAGTGAGTCGCTAAAATGGACACCGCAGGGGAACAGAAGTAAGGGTAGACTAGAGGAGACACGGAGAAGAACAACTGAGAGGATGTTGAGCAATACAGGGGCTCACTTGGGCTCACTTTCGCAAGAGCGGAAAAACAAAAGCGGAGGACAGACGTTTGTGGGAAACCCTTGCGGAAGCCCCATGTGCCTTGGGCACTTAAGGTCCAGAGAGAGAGAGAGCGAGATAAGTGATCAGCAGAAGTAAATATGGCGGATAGGAGGGTTGTCGTTCGCGTCCTCCGGAAGCATTACTGGAAGAAATGGCTGAATGCCTCTGCGGCTGGCCGTGAAATCTGCAGCGTGGAAAGGGAAGGGACAGTTGGTGACAGCACTGCAAGGAAGTGGTTCCTAAGGTTCAGGTCTGGGGACACTGACATCAAAGACAAGCCCATTCACAGATATATCATGAAAGTCTTACCAGTTGCTGTTACTACCAAACAACTGAATGAGTTAAATAGAGAGGGCGTATGTGCTTCTTGTTCTTGTTCTTCTTCTTCTTCTATCTCCTTGGAACAGTGAGCTGGTGCTCTTTGCGGCCCATGCGGTGAAGACGATGAGGTACAGCATCTTGTCGGTTTGGGAGCGGGTCATGGCGGCTATTTACTCACTCACTAAAAATCAGGGAGTGTGCAGTGCTTCTTTATCAGACTCCACCACCGTGGGGACTATGGCGATCCCAGCATCGGTAGCCAGGTCAGACCTGTTACTGGGGGTTACCAGTGGAGAAGTGGGATGGGGAATTTGTCTGCTATTGTTCGCCATCACTAACGCCAGCATGTCAGTTATTGGTCGCTAACACTAACGCCAGCATGTCAGTTATTGGTCGCTAACACTAACGCCAGCATGTCAGTTATTGGTCGCTAACACCAACGCCAGCATGTCAGTTATTGGTCGCTAACACTAACGCCAGCATGTCAGTTATTGGTCACTAATACTAAAGCCAGCATGTGAGTTATGGGGCGCCAACACTAACGCCAGCATGTCAGTTATGGGTCGCTAACACTAACGCCAGCATGTCAGTTATGAGTCGCTAACCCTAACGCCAGCATGTCAGTTATGGGTCGGCAACACTAACGCCAGCATGTCACTTATGGGTCGCCTACACTAACGCCAGCATTTCAGTTATGGGTCGCTGATTACCAAAACGGACAGCATCTTCGCCCCCATATCAGGTATTTCAAAAGTTTCTTTAATCATACGCCAAAAGTTTCTTTAATCATACGCCAAAAGTTTCTTTAATCATACTGCAAAAGTTTCTTTAATCATACGCCAAAAGTTTCTTTAAGCATACTGCAAAAGTTTCTTTAATCATACTGCAAAAGTTTCTTTAATCATACTGCAAAAGTTTCTTTAATCATACGCAACAGTTTCTTAAATCATACTGCAAAAGTTTCTTTAATCATACTGCAAAAGTTTTTCTAATCATACGCCAAAAGTTTCTTTAATCACACTGCAAAAGTTTCTTTAATCATACTGCAAAAGTTTATTTAATCATACTGCAAAAGTTTATTTAATCATACTGCAAAGCGTTTCTTTAATCATACTGCAAAAGTTTCTTTAATCATACTGGAAAAGTTTATTTAATCATACTGCAAAAGCTTCTTTAATCATACCCCAAAAGTTTCTTTAATCACACTGCAAAAGTTTCTTTAATCATACTGGAGTTCTATTAAGGTAACCTCGTAGATACCCTATCATTGACACCTTGTGACCTTTTCTTTGGGGATACATTGAAGACAATGTTTCAAAAGCACTGCTTCCATAGGATCCGAACAATTTGAAGTAACAAATCGCGGTTGTTACTGCATGTTACTTCAGATATGCCACATAAAGCAATGGGAGGAACTCTGTTATCATATTCACAGGTCCCGCGCCTCTATGTGGGGATTCAAACGTTCTCTCTCTCTCTCTCTCTCTCTGAACCTTAAGTGCCCAGGGCACATGGGGCTTCTGCAAGGGTTTTCCACAAATGCCTGTCTTTCGCCTTTTTTTCTGCTCTTGCCCAGGTGAGCCCTCTATTGCTCAACATCCTTTCTGTTATTCTTCTCCATGTCTCTTTTGGTCTACCCTTACTTCTGCTCCCCTGTGGTGTCCATCTTAGTGCTATTTTTGGTAGTGAGTTGTCAGTCATTCGGAGCACATGTCCCAACCATCGCCAGCGTCTTTCCTCAATAAGTGCTGTCAGTGGTTTCATCTGCATTTCTGCCAATAAGATGATATTTCTTATGGTGTTTGGCTAAAATATTTTTCTAATTCTTCGTAAACATTTAGTCTGGAAAGAATTCAACTTGTTTTCTATGGTTTTGGTGATTTTCCAGCATTCACTTCCATAGAGTAGTACACTTAGAACATTACTCTTAAATATCCTGATTTTCATATTTATGCTTAGTTTATTTGATTTCCATATAGTCTGCAGCACTGCAAAAGCCTGGTTTGCTCTAGTAAGTCTGCTGTTGATGTCCTCTGTGCTGTCTCCATTTTCTACTACTCTGCTGCCAAGGTATACAAATACGTTCAGTCGCTGTAAATTATGAGAATTTCTCCACCAAATAAAACACACTTTCTCCCTGTAGCTGCATTTGTCTTACTACAGCGGTTCTGAAAAGTATAAAGAAACATTTTGGGGCGATCTGAGAATATCAGAACAAATCTTATCTTATATATCTTATATCCTTCCCGTGCCGTTAAACGTTACATAGGGCTCGCAAAGTAATTCGCCAATTTTTTCCTGTCTTCGGCGAGTCTTTCAACCTCATCAGAGGATTTTATGCCTGTTAATTTGGCCATCAGAACAAATGCCCCTACTAAAAACAGCCTAGTACATACTCGTAGCAACCTTTTTTTCACAGTGTTGTAAACAGACTCACACAATTACAGATAAAACCACAGAGAAACTCTTAGAAAAATTCAGAAAACTCAAATTCACAAACTCATGGGAAAATTCGCAGTTAAACTCACAGATAAACTCGCAGACAAATTCACAGAAAAACCCGCAGAAAAACTCACAAACTCGCAGACAAACTCACAGAAAAACTCACAAACTCACAGGTAAGCTGGCAGAAAAACTCACAAACTCGCAGACAAAATTACAAATAAAACCACAGAGGAACTCTCAGAAAAATTCAGAAAACTCAAACTCTCAAACTCATGGGAAAATTCGCAGTTAAACTCACAGATAAACTGGCAGACAAACTCACAGAAAAACTCACAAACTCACAGGCAATCTGGCAAAAGAACTCACAAACTCGCAGACAAAATTACAGATAAAATCACGGAAAAACTCTCAGAAAAATTCAGAAAACTCAAACTCACAAACGCACAGGAAAATTGGCAGATAAACTCACAGATAAATTCGCAGACACACTGACAGAAAAACTGTCAGAAAAACTCACAAACTCAAACTCCACAGAAAAGCTCACAAACTCACAGACAAGCTGACAGAAAAACTGGCGGGAAAAAAAAACTCACAAAGAGAATCACTGCCAGAAAACATAGCCCGGAAATAAACATCGCTAGAATTATCCAATGCAAATTTACGTTTGACAGCTCCTGTGTTTGCTAAATGACAAAACATCAGCCTTAATTACACGCCGGCCGGAATTTTTCATGTGAAGAAAACAAAGAGCAGAGATGGGTGCATTTTTTTTTAGAAATTGAATGTTTCCTATTGAAAAAAAAAGAGGTAAAATAATTTAACTGAATTTTTTTACTGCTTTCGGCGTGGCCATATCTACAAGTATAAGAACGAATTACATCTAATATAATCCGTTGATTATGTTTAGTTTTGTCACCTTGGTTATGTGTAGTTTAAAATTCATCTCTTGATTATATGTAATTAAGCTTAATCTCTTGATTATATGTAGTTAAACTTAATCTCTTGATTATGCTTAATTTAAAATCGGTATCTTTATTGTTTTTTAGTTCAAGATGGATCTCGTGATTATGTATAGTTTAAAGTTGCTCTATTGATTATGTATAGTTTAAAGCTTGATCTCTTGCTTATGTATAGTTTAAGGTTAATTTCTTGGTTTCATATAGTTCAAGACTAATCCTAAAGTCAACTTGTATTTTAAAGAAAAAATTATTCGGAGTTCATAGTAGTTTTCTCGAGTATTGGTAAAAAAAAAAATTAGACTATTCTCAAAGACAGTTTTTGTGAAGAATAGATGAAAAGTCTAAATTAGATTTTGAAGGAAGAAAGAACGAACGGACGAAGACGATATAGATGAACGGACAACATGAAATGATGGACTAGACTCAAGTGAACCTTGATAGGAAGTGATAGTTGAAACTGGAGACCTTTTTGGAAGCAACCTTCATTGTGAGGATGGCACATGATGATGATACTTATTATAATGAAAATTTTTTGGGGTCTTACCCAGGACTCCATGGCAGGTTTCTTACAGGTTGGTGATATATAGAACACTTGTTTTGTTATAAGCTGTATTATGTGGAGGTTGGTGATATATAGAACACTTGTTTTGTTATAAGCTGTATTATGTGGAGGTTGGTGATATATAGAACACTTGTTTTGTTATAAGCTGTATTATGTGGAGGTTGGTGATATATAGAACACTTGTTTTGTTATAAGCTGTATTATGTGGAGGTTGGTGATATATAGAACACTTGTTTTTTATAAGCTGTATTATGTGGAGGTTGGTGATATATAGAACACTTGTTTTGTTATAAGCTGTATTATGTGGAGGTTGGTGATATATAGAACACTTGTTTTGTTATAAGCTGTATTATGTGGAGGTTGGTGATATATAGAACACTTGTTTTGTTATAAGCTGTATTATGTGGAGGTTGGTGATATATAGAACACTTGTTTTGTTATAGCTGTATTATGTGGAGGTTGGTGATATATAGAACACTTGTTTTGTTATAAGCTGTATTATGTGGAGGTTGGTGATATAGAACACTTGTTTTGTTATAAGCTGTATTATGTGGAGGTTGATGATATATAGAACACTTGTTTTGTTATAAGCTGTATTATGTGGAGGTTGGTGATATATAGAACACTTGTTTTGTTATAAGCTGTATTATGTGGAGCTTGGTGATATATAGAACACTTGTTTTGTTATAAGCTGTATTATGTGGAGGTTGGTGATATATAGAACACTTGTTTTGTTATAAGCTGTATTATGTGGAGGTTGGTGATATATAGAACACTCGTTTTATAATAAGCTGTATTGTATGAAGGTTGGTGATATATGGAACACTCGTTTTGTTATAAGCTGTATTATGTGGGAGTTGGTGATATGTGGAACACTTGTTTCGTTATAAGCTGTATTATGTGGGGGTTGGTGATATATGGAACACTCGTTTTGTTATAAGCTGTATTATGTGGGGGTTGGTTATATATGGAACACTCGTTTTATAATAAGCTGTATTATGTGGGAGTTGGTGATATATAGAACACTCGTTTTTTTATAAACTTTTTTTGTGTGGAGGTTATTGATGTATGGAACACTCGTTTTGTACACTGTTGTAGAGGTTTAATAAAAATGAAGGTTTCGTGGTGGTTGGAGGTGAATGGTGAAAGCTAGAATTTGGGGGTGGGGTGGGGGATTGAAGTAGCAGCTTCTTATGCTTCTCTCATGACCTGATGTAAAAACAAATAAGAATAAACTTTTTTAATAGCTTCATATCCCACCACGGGTGATCACGCCCCTCTATAAACGCTTGTCCTTTCTGTTTTAACTTTTGCCTTTTTTGATCTCTATCCACATTTCTGTCAAGACTTATTGTATTTCTGTTAAGACTTATTGTATTTCTGTCAAGACTTATTGTATTTCTGTCAAGACTTATTATATTTCTGTCAAGACTTATTGTATTTCTGTTAAGACTTATTGTATTTCTGTCAAGATTTATTGTATTTCTGTCAAGACTTATTGTATTTCTGTCAAGACTTATTGTATTTCTGTCAAGACTTATTATATTTCTGTCAAGACTTATTGTATTTCTGTCAAGACTTATTATATTTCTGTCAAGACTTATTGTATTTCTGTCGTGTTTTTGTTTCTTTTGCCTTTTTTTTTTTTTTGCTTTCTTAAAGTTTTTACAGCTAAATATATACCTCACCAGACTTGCATCATCAGCTTCCTTCAACGTTGGTGCTTTAACTCTCTAGAGCTGCGAGCAGGATATAACTAGCAGCCGGTGCTGTGAAGATCAAGCCATGCAAACATCGTGTCGGTTAGGAATGGCTTCTAAGTGAACAGAGCGAAGATCTTAGCGTTGTAGGGGTGGGAGGGATTTGAAAAAAAAAGTACAATAAGTTTCACCGCACCGAGTCATTTGCATGCCCCTTGTGGAACTTTGCCTCCCTAACAGCTCTCCTGTAGCACTCTCAGAACTTTGCCTTCCTAACAGCTCTCCTGTAGCACTCTCAGAACTTTGCCTTCCTAACAGCTCTCCTGTAGCACTCTCAGAACTTTGACTCCCTAACAGCTCTCATGTAGGCCTCTCAGAACTTTGCCTTCCTAACAGCTCTCCTGTAGGTCTCTCAGAACTTTGCCTCCCTAACAGCTCTCCTGTAGGTCTCTCAGAACTTTGCCTCCCTAACAGCTCTCATGTAGGCCTCTAAGAACATTGCCTCCCTAACAGCTCTCCTGTAGGCCTCTCAGAACTTTGCCTCCCTAACAGCTGTCATGTAGATCTCTCAAAATGTTGCCTCCCTAACAGCTCTCCTGTAGACCTCTCGGTTGTAAGCAAGATGTCCTGCTGTTAATGCATCCATCTGCAGATCATGTCTTTCAGCCATCTTCGCCTTGGTCTTCCTCTCTTTCTGTCTCCCATTATGTACCCTTCCAAGACTGTCTTCTCTAAATTATCATGACGTTTAATGTGTCCAAAATATTTATTTTTTCTCTGTTTAATCCTCTTTACTAGCCAGCCTTTTTCAATATTAAGTTCTTGTAGTAAGGATATATTTGTTCTTTTTTGTGTCCATGATATTTGAAGAACTCTTCTGTAGCATTTACATTCAAAGGCATTTATGTGTTTCTCCGCTGTATGTAGAAAAAAAGGGCAATGACAGCGCCACCGTGTTTTGCTGGGGTGAGCACCTCAGACGAGGTGAGTTAGGGTCGTGATTATCCTTGGCATGTCGACGCTCTGGTAACCACACCGTCATCATAGCTCAGTCATCCAAGCACCCAGAACCTGGTTACTGTTGCAGAAAAAGCGGTGAGTGGATCGTTGTACACTGACCAAAGGAGTTTCACGCCCTGGCTGTTCTTGTTAGTTCTTGAGCTGGTAAAGAGGTGTTATTTGTAAGCAAGAGGAAAGAAAGATTGGAGTTAAGAAAGGAAGGTAGAGAGAAAGAATGAAAGAATAAAACAAAAAAAATAAATAAACAGGAAAATGAGACAGAGAGAAAAAAGAAAGGAAAGAAAAAAAGAAAATAGACTGACAGACATACAGACAGACAGACTGTCAGACAGACAGTCAGACAGACAGACAAACAGACAGGCAGACAGACAGTCAAACAGACAGACAAATATAGCAGTATAGGGGGGATAACTGTTGTTTTTACAGAAAGGGAAGTTGTTATGATTCTCTTTTTGAACTTTCCCGTGGTCGGTCGAGATCCTTCTAGAACGTCACGTGGGCTGAGAAACCCGTGACAGAGAATTGTGGAACGACGAAATTGCATGTTTATATCTGTTACTGTAGTTGTGGGAGTATGAATGGACTCGCCATGTGGCAGGGCAAACCTGCCGGCGGTCAGAATATCGTCATCATCATCTTCATTGTCAACCACTTCATCAATAAAACCTCATGTCAAGTGATACACAGGACTGGCTTGACTTATGTATCAATGTGTTGCCAAATTTAGGATTGAAATAGCCTGGAAGTGAAGGATGGCTGGAGACAGTGAGTAACTAATCAAGAAACACTCAGCAAACACGGCTTCAGCTAGTGCCCCAACATTCTATTCAGTAACAAACAAACAATAAACAGTAACAGTAAACACAGCACACATAGATAGATAGATAGATAGATAGATAGATAGATAGATAGATAGGTAGGTAGGTAGGTAGGTAGGTAGGTAGGTAGGTAGGTAGGTAGGTAGGTAGGTAGGTAGGTAGATAGATAGATAGATAGATAGATAGATAGATAGATAGATAGATAGATAGATAGATAGATAGATAAATAGAGACAACAATAACTGAAAGGTGCAAAGAATGAAAGAAAGAATAGAAAATATAGAGGGAAAGAAAGAAAAGAAAAGAAACAGAAAAAAATGAGAGAGAAAAAAATGATTAAATAACGCTAGGATCTCATTATATGAAAAAATAATTTAATGACCTCCACAAAAACTTGCCCTCCGCTCTGAAAAATAGTCCGTAACCGACTCCCAGAGACCACTTTTACAAAAGAAATACATTCAGAATTGTTTGATAAGTATTTCCCTACCGCTTACATCATTTTCATTTCTTTCTTGTCTTGTCTTGGCATGGAATCTTTCTGTAAAAGGTAAGATTTCGTACGGGAGTGGCTATCAGAGAGAGAAAGAGAGACTGGAAGATTTCGATTGATCTCAGAAAGACGGGCCAGGAATGTAGACTACCCTGAAAGCGAATCAGACAAGACGCCTCATTAAGACGCGCTTCTGAAGGGTCATTTTAAAAAAAAATGGAATGGGGAGGGGGTGAGGTTTGGGTTGAAGAGGGGGTGGGGAATGGTGGAGGAAGAGTATTGGGTGCTGTGATGTTAAATGCATCTACTTAAGACATGTCTGCCGTTTCTTGACGAGATAACGCGTGAGTAGTGTGTGTACACTGACGGGTTTTGAAATGCAGCAGGACAGGCAGACAGAGAGGAATGGAGGAAGAGGGAGAGGAGTGGAGAGGGAGAGAGAGAGAAGGAAGGAAGGAGGGGAAATAGAGGGAAGAGAGAAAGAGAGAAGAAGAAAGAGAGGTTGAGAGGGTGGGAAAGAGGGTTGAGAGGTAGATGGAGAGGAAGAGAGAGAGAAAGAGAGGGGGAATGGGAGAGAGAGGGTTAAGGGAGGGGAGAGAGAATGGGAGAGGGAGAGAGAGGCGGGTGAGAGAACTGAGGAAAGGGAGAGAGAGAGAGAGAGATTGAGTGAGAAAGCGAAATAAGGAAAGAAAGAGAAAGAGAGAGAGAGGGGGTAGGGGAGCGAGTTGGAAGAGAGGGAAATGGGGAGAGAGAGAGAGAGAGAGAGAGAGAAAGAGTAGAGGAGCGAGTTGGAAGAGAGGGAAAATGGAGAGAGAAAAAAAAGAGAAAGAAAAAGCATGAGAATGAGCTTTGTTTTGGAATCGTGAATCGCTATTAATAAAAAGCAAATCATTCAAAGTCAGTTTAGCAGTAATATGTACAAATACATTAAAAGCAATATTAAATATGTGCTTAAAAGTATTACATAATAGTTTCTTACTCACACATTCAATAGTATCTGTAAAGGAAACATACAACTAGAAGCTATTTCACATTCTCACACATGAATTACACCTAAACTGAGAGAGAGAGAGAGAGAGAGAGAGAGGGGAGAGAGGGATATAGAGAAAGGAAGGGATAGAGAAAGAGGAGAGAGAGATGGGGAGAGAGAGAGATGGAAAAGAAAGAGGGAGAAAGAAAGGATAGAGAAGGATAGAGAGATAGAGATAAGAAGGGATAGAGAAAGAGAGAGAGAAATAGAGAAGAGAGGGAAAGAGATAGAGATAAAGAGAGGAGAGAGGGGAAGAGAAAGGGGGAGAGAGAGTACGAGAAACAAGGGGAGAGAGAGAGGGCGAGAGGGAGGAAGAGGCAGAGAGAGAGAGAGAGAGAGTTTTTTTTCTTATTCCTTCCTCAATCAAGTATAGAAAAAAAAACTCGACAAATAATTAGACGACAAACTAGATACGCCTTAAAAAAATGTTCAGATTTATGAGTTTTAGAAGCATGCGGTGAGGATATTTTCTTTTGGCAAAACGGGGAGCCGTACTTTATACAGGGGAGATCACTCAAAAAATACTTTTTAACAATTTGAATACGGTGGTTTCTGTACGCAATGATCTATCATTTAGTTTCTATTGTTCTACGGTGATCGAAGTGGCCCAAACCTGGCCCCAGAAGCATCTTGGATGAAAAACTGTGGGGGTACACATGACCCCCTACTGACGATTAGATTCATGGGGGCTACCTTACTTCTTATCTAAAGGACAGAGCGTTCGAAACTATACCTAAATTATTAAATAATAATAATAATAATAAATAAATAACATCGTGTTGCCAAGATGTTATTTATCAAAATATAGTAACACTATATGTGTGCGTGCGCGTGCGCGTGCGTGTGTGTGCGTGCGCGCGCGCACGTGTGTGTGTGTGTGTATATATATATATATAACTTTGGCTCAGGGTTCGGAAGACTTTGAAGTCACCACATCAAGCATGCGAATGGAAAGTGAATATATGTCGGCAGCAATGGAATGGTTAGTTGGTCATGCTGTGGTTAATGGTGTCGCTGTGATGGATTCACAGAGTATGCTTCGCAAGATTTAGAAGAATTTGTTTCTAAACGAATAGGTTCATCTGTTAAGCCAGACAGATGTGACAAGCCTAACGTGGCTTTACTGTCCAGGGCATGCGGGAGTACATGGCAGTGATGTGGCAGACAGACTTGCTGGACGGGCTAAAATAAATGACAGACTGTCAACGGACAAGGGGGACATTGCTGAAGCTGTACTGGACAGACGAGGGGAAAATGAAGAGCGAGAATGGAAGAACGATGTGGCTGTGAAGAAACTGCTGGAGCTAGGATAGACTGAAGGTGCCGGCAGGAAATTCAAACTGTGTGGCAGAAAACGCGTCGTAAACAACCAACACTTGATGGGAACTGTCAGCAAACATACTCTTGGATGGTTGCTGCGGCATGCGACGGGGCGTATATGGGGTTGTCCTGAATGCAATGAAGCCGGAGTCTGAACTTTAAACTTTGAACTTGTTGGCACAAATGCAGATGAAGCCACTGACAGTAATTAATGAGGAAAGACGCTGGCGATGGTTGGGACATGTGCCCCGAATGACTGACAACTCACTACCAAAAATAGCACTAAGATGGACACCACAGGGGAACAGAAGTAAGGGTAGACCAAAAGAGACATGGAAAAGAACAACAGAAAGGATGTGGGGGCCTCACTTGGGCAAGAGCGGAAAAAAAGGCAAAGGACAGGCATTTGTGGAAAACCCTTGCGGAAGCCCCATGTGCCCTGGGCACTTAAGGTTCAGAGATATACTACTACTACTACTACTACTACTACTACTACTACTACTACTATTACCACTATTACTATAATTACTACTACCGCTAGTATTACTACTATTATTACTACTATTACTACTACTATTACTACTACTGCTCCTCCTACTTCTGCTCCTTCTGGTGCTGGTGCTACTACGACTATTACTATTGCTACTACTACTACTACTGCTGCTGGTGCTGCTACTACTACTACTATTACTACTACTACTATCTCTGGTGCTGCTACTAGTACTACTACTCCTTCTGATGCTGTTTCTACTACTACTACTATTACTCCTTCTGCTGCTGCTACTACTACTATTACTACTACTCCTTCTGTTGATGCTACAATTATTACTACTACCACTACTCCTTCTGATGCTGCCGCTGCTACTACTATTACTACTACTACTACCCCTTATGGTGCTGCTACTACTACTAATATTACTACTACTTTTACTACTTCTTCTGGTGCTGATGCTGCTACTGCAACTACTATTACTATTACTACTACTACTGCAACTACTACTTCTGGTGCTGGTGCCGCTACTAGTACAACTATTACTACTACTACTACTGTTAGTACTGGTACTGCTACTACTACTAATGCTAGTACTCCCTTTGGTGCTGCTGCTACTACAACTGCTCATTCTGGTGCTAGTGCTGCTGCTACTACTACTACTATTACTACTATTACTGCTGCTGCTACAACTACTACTACTGTTACTACAACTACTACTATTACTACAGCTGCTGCTACTACTACTACTCCTTCTGGTGCTGCTACTACTACCACCATTATTATTATTATTACTATTATTACTACTAGTACTAATACTACTACTATTACTAATACTACTACTATCCATAGTAATACTACTACTATTACTATTAGTATTATTATTACTTCTACTACTATTACTAATACTAATACAATTATCATTACTGCTACTGGTAATACTGCTACTACTAATATTACTACTGCTATCCCTAATACTATTACTACTATGACTACTGCTATTAAAACTACTACTGCTTCTATCACAGCTGCTACTGCTTCTGTTACTTCTGCTACAGCTAAGACTATCCCTACTATTAACGCTACTACTACTGGTTCCGCTTCTGTCTCTATTACAATTGTGGCTACTACTACTACTACTACTACTACTATTACTACTACTATTACTACTACTACTACTATTACTACTACTACTACTATTACTACTATTACTACTACTACACTTTTACAAGGGGTAGGGGATCTTCATATAATAAAAAAAAATATTCTATAGAACTCAAATAAGAAATTAGAGGGAGATACGTAAACAACAACAGCAGCAATAATAACAACAGTAACAAAGCAGCAACAATAAAAGCCGTATCGCGTGTGATTATTATTTTTTTTTCGATCCCAAGTTCCACTGCTAAATCCAGCAAAATATTTAAAACTTGAAAAACCTTGGTAACAAAACCCGGAAGAGCCGAGCCAATACTGGTACACAATTCTAATATTCTTTGCCTAGAAATATTTCACAATATGAAAAGAAAAGCGAGAGGAAACTAAAATCTAGTTAGCGAGGCAAATTATTGTCGAAATATCCGGTCGCGGTGAAAGCTATTGGAACTATAATGAGAATCGATCCTGGACAACTGTTCTGCATAAACGAATACTTCCACACGCGATATTGCATAAATACGGGACTTGGAATATTAACAGTGTTAGGGGGAGGTTGATAAGAGGGACCGGGCGGTATCGTACCGCGTAGGGGTTGACGGAGATTTTTATGAAAAACCTGGGGGGGGGGGGGAATGCAGAAAATTGAGGCGGGCGACTTCCGATAGACGGATCGATATTTGTGAGAAGGTGACAAGCGTTTGTCCTTATCCAATGAGATTTGCTCGTTGTGTCACGTGCGCTGATCTGAACCGGAAGGATTTGGGAGGGGGGAGTGTGTGTGTGTGTGCGTGCGTGTGTGTGAGAGATGTTGTTATGTGTTTTTTAAAGCGGAAGTAATGGCTGCTGTACTACGATCGTTTCAACAATATTTGAAAAAAAAAAAATCAGATTCACACATGTGCCGTTTTATGACTTAAGGTTTGCTGGAATAGATCTCCATCTTGTCCTGTCACTTGCCTAAATTCCGGTTGTCCATTTCTTAATTAAATATTGTTCATTAACTTTGCGTTGTTCATATTTCATTGTTCGTTAATCTCCTTCTTCATCTTTTCTCTCATCTCTTAACCTACTAAACACTACCCCCCGACACACAAACATTTTTTGTAAATAAAATATCTCGACCGCCATATTGAACAGGGAAGTTACTCGATGTCTGTTTTTAACATTTACAGTAGTTATTACGAACTTTTGGCTATGTAAGAAAAGGACGTGACTGTAGATTATTTCAGAAAAATTGTCTTTCTTCTTTCATGATCATCATCATCATCATCATGTGCCGTGCCGACTGGCGTTGGCTATTATGCTTCTCCAGAGTACGCGATCCTTCATGCATGCCATCAGCTCAGTTGGTGATCTCCTCTCACACCATCCCGTCAGACTGTCATGATCAACGCCTGTGAAAGTTCAAATATCTCTTTATGTTCACAGTCTGTGTAATTTTAACTCCAGAGTTTTAAGACCAGAGAGGGGAATGGGGTATTTTAATCAACAGAGGCTTGCCTCTTCAGCCCCCGGATTTGAAGAATTAGTAATTCCATAACAGCGCCCTCGAATAGACACGGCTATAGAAATAGGTACTCAGTACACCGATGTGGAGGACAGCAGTATCTGCCGAGGGAGAAGATCTGAAGGGCGAGGTGTGTAGCAAACACGGCTTTAAATGAGTGGAGGGAACATACAATATCACACGAACTTAAGGTTTTATTTCACTTCGATTCAGGTCACAGCCTTGGAATGTTAAAACATGCAGCATACAGAGAGAGAGAGAGATAAAGAGAGAAAGAAAGAGAGAAAGAAAGAGAGAGATAAAGAGAGAGAGAAAGAGAGAAAGAAAGAGAGAGATAAAGAGAGAGAGAAAGAGGAAGAGAGAAAGAGGGAGACAGACAGAAAGAGAGAGAGAGAGAAAGAGAAAGAGAGGAAGAGAGAGAAAGAGAGACAGACAGACAGATAGAAAGAGGCAGAAAGACAGAAAGAGAGACAGACAGACCCACAGAGACAGACTGGGAGATTGATTGAGCTATTGATTGACTGATCTTATTTTCCAAAGACTTAAGAATTGAGCACGCAGGCCCGTCTGAGATTCTGCCCTTTATCATACATCTTTCACTTTGTTCCAGACATTCTACAAATATTCTGCTCATATAACCAGCATAACATTGGAAAGCTGAGAGACATAAGAGAGAGAGAGAGAGAGAGAGAGAGAGAGAGAGAGAGAGAGAGAGAGCAACGTTCCCTCTAAGCTGCCCGGCTGCGGGCCCGCGCACATAAAAAAATCATACAGCGCACAAAATTTTTTGAGCCGTGCAAAAAGAAAAATGAAACTGCTACTTTTATTTTCCAGTTTCCAGATGTTACTCCGTGCTATAATTGCCATCATGAAAAATACAGTGATGATACATGTTTTTCTTTTACTGTTTCTTTCTTGTTGGATATGACTTTCCTACCAGATGTTTCAACTGGTCTTTTATCGCATAGTTTCGGTAGTAAAGTAGAAGAATCATGACGAGGCAAATGGGAACTCAGAGAATCTTCTTATATCGTATATCCTTCCCGTGCCGTTAAATGTCACATAGGACTCTCAAGGTAGTTCGCCAATTTTTCCTGTCTTCGGCGAGCTTTTCAACCTCATCAAGGGATTTTATGCCTGTTAATGTGTCCTCTCTTAACAATGTCATCTTTAGAGTTTCATGCGGTCTGCCTCTTTTTCTTTGGCTTGTTGTGTTCCACTTGATAGCTTGTTTTAGAATTCTCTGATCATTTCTTCTCATCACGTGACCAACATATGCCCATCTCCTTTTCCTGATCACCCATGAGACTGGTTGTTGTTCAATCATCTGTCTTATCTCTGCTTTATTCTTCATATTCGTTCCACTTGATGCCGAGTATTTTCCTTAGGCATTTATTTTTAAAAGAGTCTAATTTCGGGTCTATTTCTTTAGTTGTTTTCCAGCTTTCGCATGCATAAATGAGGGTGGATATTACATTTGAATTGAATAATCTTAACTTGGTTTTTGTGCTTATAACTTTTGAATTCCATATATTCTCAAGATTCTTGAAGATCGATGTTGCTTTTGCTATTCTAATTCTAACTTCCTTTCTAGTGTCACCATCCTGGTCTATGTAGCTGCCAATGTATGCAGATTGATTGACTTCTTCAATATCTGTCCCTTCTGCGTGTATTTTTCCATTTTGATTAATGGGAATTTTCATTATTTTTGTTTTGTCCTTGTTAATTTCAAGTCCTATTTTGCTAGCCAGTGAAGACAGGCTATCTGTTTTTTTCTGCATGGAATTCACATTCTTGCTAATAAGAGTTATGTCATCAGCAACATCAAGATCTTCTATCTGGGTCCCATGTACCTAGTCAATACCTGTGTTACCTGTGCAGCATTTTTTCACTATGAAGTCTATTGTAATTCTAAAAAGCAAAGAAGACAGTATACATCCTTGTTTCACACCTGTTTCAATCTGGAACCATTCACTCATCCCTTCTTCTGTCTTGACTGCACAGACATATCCATTGTAGAAGTCCTTAATGATGTTGACAATTTTAGATGGTATTCCATATAGACTTAAAATTCTCCATAATGAATCTCTGTGTATGCTATAAAATGCCTTTTTAAGTCTATGAAGTTCAGTATTAATGGTTTTCAATATGTTCTTCAAGTATTATTCTGAGAGTAAAGATCTGGTCGAGACAGTTCCTCCCTTTTCAAAATCCTGCTTGTTCTTCTCTCATTGCTGTATCCACTATATCTTTTAGTCTATTCAAAGTGACCTTGCAAAATACTTTTGACACAACTGATATTAAGGTTACTCCTCTCCAACTGTTACAGTCACTAAGGTTGCCTTTTTTAAAATTTTAACAATGATTCCCTTTTTTCCATTTAGAAGGGACCTTTTCTTCTTTCCAAATCTTGTTAAACATTCTCTGTAGTTGTCTTATGTTGTTACTATTGATAGTATTTAACATTTCGGGTGTTATTTCATCTTCACCTGCAGCTTTGTTGTTAGCCATTAAATTCACTGCTGTTTCAGTTTCATACAATGTAATTTCATCTAGGTTGACATTTAGTTGTGGGGCTGGTAAGTCGGTTTCAAGGCTTAACAATTCTTTTGGGTGTGGTCGATTAAATATTTCTTGGAAGTGTTCAGGCCATCTTTGCTTTTGGTCTTTACTTGATGTTAATAGGGTTCCAGTTTTGCTAAGGATTGGTCTTTCTTTAGATGTTATAGTACCTGTTAGCCTCTTTTGTGAGTTATATAAAGTTTTGCTGTCTCCTGTTTTTGCTGCTTTCTCTGCCTCTTTCGCAATATTGTCTATGTATTCTCTTTTATCCCTTCTAGCTGAACTTTTTACTTTCTTGTCTATTTATTTGTATGTTGCTTTCGCCAGATCTTTTCCAAGATCTGTCTTTACATTCAACATGTGTAATTTGGCTGCTCGTCTTTCATGTATGTACTTCCATGTGTTTTCTGATATCCATGCTTTTCTGTTTGGTTTTCTCAGTCCAGCGCTTGCTTTTGCTGCTGTGATTATGGCTGTGCTGTAAGAATTCCATAATCACCTATACCTGTCTCCTCTACTTCACTGAGTGTTATGGAATAATTGGCAAGTTCCTGTTTGAAATTACTGTTAGTATTCTCTTCTTGTAGGCTGTGGGTGTTTATCTTTCTGTGTACTGATTTGTTGTGGTGGCTTTTCAGTTTTAGTTTTATTTTGCCTATACACAGATTGTGATTACTGTTAACATTTGCACCCCTATATACCTTCCATCTATAATAGGATTTTTGGTTGTCTTGTTCTTTCTGTCTGTACTGTTGGTGTATACAGTGTGTTAATGGGGCTTTACTTAGGCCTTATCGTATCGTAGTGATCACGTTACGCACGTGAATAACAGGGTAGACTTTCATCTTGATCTTCGTGAGTTGAGCTTACTGGACTAGTTACACACAGAATTCCAGGTCTCACTCTCACCTGCTGGATTAGTTGAACACTGCTCCAGGCATACTTCTCATCCAGGCTCGTTCAAAACCTCAGGTTGACGACAACTGGTACAGATAGTCAAATAAATCCTGGGTAACGGTGACTTGGAATATTTATTGATGGAAGGATGATAATGTTGATGAAAATAACATTAAATCTGACTGCCGGCTGGTTACCCCTGCCATGTGGCCAGTCCATTCATACGTACAAGTGCAGTACAACTATCACGTTCATATGTTCCACGAAGACATCACACACTACAACTATCACGTTCATATGTTCCACGAAGACATCACACAGTACAACTATCACGTTCATATGTTCCACGAAGACATCACACAGCACAGAAAACGTCCACAAAGTTACACGTTCAAACCAAAACTGATTCCACGCACTCAGCCTTGCCCCCACAATTTCCTGTCACGGGTTCTGCAGCCCCCGTGACCTTCTCGAAGGATCTCAGCACGAGAAAATTCAAAAAGAAAAACCCATAATAATGCCCTTACTATCAAGCCGACATTTTTTACACGAATACTGCTATACATCTATCAGAGATGTTCTGTACTGCTTTCTAATAGAAAAATTATCCACCTGGTTTCTAGTTCTATCATATGGAAATATCCACGTTGTTTTATGTATCTCTTTATGTGGAAATAGTGTGCCTCCATTGACCATCCCCTCCGTTAGACGTATCTCAATTAACCTTTCTCCGTTCTGATTTACTATATCAATTCCTTCTTTCCCCATTACTTTTTCAACGTCGGTGTTATCTTTCCCTACCTTAGCTTTGAAGTCCCCCATAGCAATTAGGATGTCGTGTTTAGGGACTTTGTTGATGATTTGTTGTAAGGGGTGATAGAAATCGTCTTTCATAGAACAGAGGGTAATTAAAATAAACGGGCAGAATTATTTCCACTGTCCAGTTTCGTGGGAAGGTAGAATGTCCATTGAGCTGCAAATTGATCTGGGTAGCTAACACCAGACATCGTGACCGCAACATTAGAGTCGTCCTGTATTTTTTTTTAAGAGTAGTCGATTTATTATAGCAGTGGAAACGTGCAAAAGTGTAACCGAAGTGTGTGCTATTATAGTGTTCAAACCGGTACTGAGAAAGACTTGTATCTCGTGGCCTATACTTTTCAAGCATAGATTTGGGTGGCTAGAAGTTTTATTGAGAATGTCACATTTGAAAGGGAAGTCTGTTCAAACTCATAATTAAATGCCAAGATAGTAACGCCTGGGACTGGGATATTAGTTCTCTCCTGCTATCACCCTAAATTAATCTTATATTATTTGCTAAACTAAGTCTTTTAAAAAAAAACAGTCTTTGTAAATTATTCTTAATAGGATAAATCGAACTTCAGATAGCCAGGATGTCCAGAATTTCGTTGTTCAAGAGGTTTCTTTTTGTTCTAGAAGGGTATTCACGAGAGTGCGATACAAGCAGGGATGTGACTCGAGAGTATCAACTGAGTTGAAACGGGCTGTCAGATTTGCGGTAGAGATGTTGGTAGACGAGAGTGGAGGTAGAATCTAGAGTCCAAGTTCACACTGTTCTGCACGCTAACTTCTGGAGGTGATTATTCCATGGTACTAATAAATATATTTAATTCGCTTAAATCAAAAGTAAGGGCTGGTAGTGAAGATTTTAAGATAATGGCTTCTTCTCTGAAGTTATTGCTGAACTCTTCACAAGTAGGCACATGATTATAACTCTGCAAGTCAGACTGTTTTCTCTTGTTTGCAAGAATGTTAATTGCTTTCCAGACAGACTTACTGTCTGATTTATTCTGAACTAGGTTCTAAAGTAATTTATCTTTTCTTGCTTAATTAAATACTGAACTCTATTTCATTGGAAGCAGCAGAAATGTGGTTTATTAGAAGAATGTTGCGAATCCCCTGGACAGCAAAAATAACTAATGAAGAATGTATGAGAAGAGCTGGAGAGACAAAAAACCTTGTCAAAAATATAAGAGAGAGAGACAATGTACTTTCATAGGACATGCAATGAGAAGAGGGGGCATTGAAAATATTATAACAACAGGAAAAATAGAAGGAAGAAGATCAAGAGGAAGACCAAGAAAAATGATACTGGACAGTCTGACGGGATGGTGTGAGAGGAGATCACCAGCTGAGCTGATGGCCTGCATGAAGGATCGCGTACTCTGGAGAAGCATAATAGCCAACGCCAGTCGGCACGGCACATGATGATGATGATGATGATTTCTAAGTAATCGGTAGCTAGTGAATTCCTTATTTTTTGTGGGCCTGATCCCTTTCCCTCATGACTTGCAATATCTCAGGTGTTATCCAGGGGGACTTCACTTGATGTTTAACTCTCACCTCTTTAATAGGAACATGCCTGTCAAATATATCCCTGAAGGTTTTTACCCGGTATTCCAGAGCCTTATCTGGGTCAGTTAGTTGGTACACATGATCTAGAGGTGCTGCTTTTAACTCTTTCAGAAATTATTCTAAGCTGAATTTGCTAAAACTTCTAAATTTAAAACTGGTATGTTTATTTTTGGGAATTTTCAAGCCATGTCTTGTCCATGTGCAACAGACCGGATAGTGATCACTCAGTGATGTGTGAGGGACTTTACATTCTATAATGTTTTCTGGACAGAGACCGAGAGAGAGAGAGAAGGAGGGAGAGACAGAGAGAGGCAGAAACAGAGAAAGACAGAGATAGACAGAGACAGAGAGAGGCAGAGAGGCAGAGAGAGACAGCGACAGAGAGAGACAGCGACAGAGAGAGACAGTGACAGAGAGACAGAGACAGAGACAGAGACAGAGAGACAGAGACCGACAGAGGTAGAGAGAGACAGAGACAGAAAGAGACAGTGAGAGAAACAGAGACAGAGAGAGGCAGAGAGAGAGGCAGAGACCATAGAGGCAGAGAGAGACTGAGAGAGGCAGAGAGAGACATAGATCGAAAGAGGCAGAGAAAGACAGAAACATAAAGAGACAGAGACCGAGATAGAGGCAGAGAGAGAGACAGAGAGACGAGAGAGTTACAGAAAGAAGCAGAGAGAGACCGAGAGAGGCAAGGAGGGAGACAGAAAGAGGTAGAGAGAGACCGAGAGAGACAGAGAGGCAGAGAGAGACAGGCATAGAGAGACAGAGAGAGACACAGAGAGAGGCAGAGAGACAGAAAGAGGCAGAGAGACATAGAGAGACAGAGACAGAGAGAGGCAGAGAGACAGATCGATAGAAGCAGAGAGAGACCGAGAGAGGCAGAGAGAGACAGAGACCGAGAAAGACACAGAGAGAGACAGAGACATAAAGAGACAGAGAGACAGAGACTGAGAGAGGCAGAGAGAGACAGAGAGGCAGAGAGAGAAAGAGATAGAGAGAGGTAGAGAGACAGAGAGAGACAGATCGAGAGAGGCAAAAAAGAGAGACCGAGAGAGACAGAGAGAGACAGAAAGAGGCAGAGAGAGAGACAGAGAAAGGTAGAGAGGCAGAGAGAAACAGAGAGGCAGAGAGAGACAGAGACAGAGAGAGGCAGAGAGAGATAGAGACAGGTAGAGAGAGACAGAAAGAGAGACCCTAAACCCTGAGCACTTCGTGGGAAACAAGTGCACACCTACGACCTTAAGACACAAAATAAAACTGCAGAGAATTTGCAAAAGAGGTGACAACTCATAATAATATGGCCTGAAGATGCGAGAGGCACTGTTAAGAAATACAACATGACAACATGTCACACCTCACATCACATAACACATAAGATTAATTAAATCTAGAAAAATGAAACTTCTACTCAGTTATTCTCTCTCTCTCTCTCTTATATATATATATATATATATATATATATATATATATATATATATATATATATATATAAATGGAAACGAAAATTTGATCATTTGATTTATATTCTGGGTGTTCTAATGTATCACACAAGAAGCCATCTCTTTTCATCACCAGCTGGGGGTTTAAAAGTTTCATTACAGAGCTGTCAGTGTAAGAGTTAGGAGCGTAAGTGGTTGTGGTGTAAACGATATGAGTGTTAGAGGTAAGGAGGTGGGAGTGTAAGAG
>CM019709.1:1779613-1792113 GCA_009760885.1 Achatina immaculata | reverse complement strand
CTTCTCGTGTACACACTTGTTATACACTCGCCATATTGAAACTGTTGCTTGGATACAGCTTTAGTTCAAAGTTCACGCCATTTGGTGCTGCTACATTTTCAAGTGATCTGCGACTTATTTATTGACCTGTCCTCGCATTTCATTCATTTGTTTTACTTTCAGTTTTTATTCAGACTGCAAAAAAAAACAAACTTATTTATATTTTTAAAGCTTACTTAACTTGTAGGTGTTGGCAAGTTGGTAAAAAGTGTAATATAGAGAAGACTGTGTTGGAAATTTGGAAGTCAGGAGAGTATGCTGGACGTCGTGGAGAGTGGTCTGAGACCAGTTGATTCTGGTCAAAGCTTTTAACCGCTCGTTACAGAATGTCGTTTCGGTAAGGGTAGAGACTGGAGAATGTTGTTTCGATAAGGATAGAGACTGGAGAATGTCGTTTCGGTAAGGGTAGAGACTGGAGAATATCGTTTCGGTAAGGGTAGAGACTGGAGAATATCGTTTCGGTAAGGGTAGAGACTGGAGAATGTCGTTTAGGTAAGGGTAGAGACTGGAGAATGTCGTTTAGGTAAGGGTAGAGACTGGAGAATGTCGTTTAGGTAAGGGTAGAGACTGGAGAATGTCGTTTAGGTAAGGGTAGAGACTGGAGAATGTCGTTTAGGTAAGGGTAGAGACTGGAGAATGTCGTTTAGGTAAGGGTAGAGACTGGAGAATGTCGTTTAGGTAAGGGTAGAGACTGGAGAATGTCGTTTAGGTAAGGGTAGAGACTGGGAATGTCGTTTAGGTAAGGGTAGAGACTGGAGAATGTCGTTTAGGTAAGGGTAGAGACTGGAGAATGTCGTTTAGGTAAGGATAGAGACTGGAGAATGTCGTTTAGGTACGGGTAGAGACTGGAGAATGTCGTTTAGGTAAGGGTAGAGACTGGAGAATGTCGTTTAGGTAAGGGTAGAGACTGGAGAATGTCGTTTAGGTAAGGGTAGAGACTGGAGAATGTCGTTTAGGTAAGGGTAGAGACTGGAGAATGTCGTTTAGGTAAGGGTAGAGACTGGAGAATGTCGTTTAGGTAAGGGTAGAGACTGGAGAATGTCGTTTAGGTAAGGGTAGAGACTGGAGAATGTCGTTTAGGTAAGGGTAGAGACTGGAGAATGTCGTTTAGGTAAGGGTAGAGACTGGAGAATGTCGTTTAGGTAAGGGTAGAGACTGGAGAATGTCGTTTAGGTAAGGGTAGAGACTGGAGAATGTCGTTTAGGTAAGGGTAGAGACTGGAGAATGTCGTTTAGGTAAGGGTAGAGACTGGAGAATGTCGTTTAGGTAAGGGTAGAGACTGGAGAATGTCGTTTAGGTAAGGGTAGAGACTGGAGAATGTCGTTTAGGTAAGGGTAGAGACTGGAGAATGTCGTTTAGGTAAGGGTAGAGACTGGAGAATGTCGTTTAGGTAAGGGTAGAGACTGGAGAATGTCGTTTAGGTAAGGGTAGAGACTGGAGAATGTCGTTTAGGTAAGGGTAGAGACTGGAGAATGTCGTTTAGGTAAGGGTAGAGACTGGAGAATGTCGTTTAGGTAAGGGTAGAGACTGGAGAATGTCGTTTAGGTAAGGGTAGAGACTGGAGAATGTCGTTTCGGTAAGGGTAGAGACTGGAGAATGTCGTTTCGGTAAGGATAGAGACTGGAGAATGTCGTTTAGGTAAGGGTAGAGACTGGAGAATGTCGTTTAGGTAAGGGTAGAGACTGGAGAATGTCGTTTAGGTAAGGGTAGAGACTGGAGAATGTCGTTTAGGTAAGGGTAGAGACTGGAGAATGTCGTTTAGGTAAGGGTAGAGACTGGAGAATGTCGTTTAGGTAAGGGTAGAGACTGGAGAATGTCGTTTAGGTAAGGGTAGAGACTGGAGAATGTCGTTTAGGTACGGGTAGAGACTGGAGAATGTCGTTTAGGTAAGGGTAGAGACTGGAGAATGTCGTTTAGGTAAGGGTAGAGACTGGAGAATGTCGTTTAGGTAAGGGTAGAGACTGGAGAATGTCGTTTAGGTAAGGGTAGAGACTGGAGAATGTCGTTTAGGTAAGGGTAGAGACTGGAGAATGTCGTTTAGGTAAGGGTAGAGACTGGAGAATGTCGTTTAGGTAAGGGTAGAGACTGGAGAATGTCGTTTAGGTAAGGGTAGAGACTGGAGAATGTCGTTTAGGTAAGGGTAGAGACTGGAGAATGTCGTTTAGGTAAGGGTAGAGACTGGAGAATGTCGTTTAGGTAAGGGTAGAGACTGGAGAATGTCGTTTAGGTAAGGGTAGAGACTGGAGAATGTCGTTTAGGTAAGGGTAGAGACTGGAGAATGGCGTTTCGGTAAGGGTAGAGACTGGAGAATGTCGTTTAGGTAAGGGTAGAGACTGGAGAATGTCGTTTAGGTAAGGGTAGAGACTGGAGAATACAGGACTGCTGAACGTACCACACGTTCAATCCTCCGGTCACATACCATTCATCCTTGAAAGTACCCAAAAGTTAAAAAGATCCATCCATCCATCCATCCATCCATCCAACCATCCATCCATCTATCCATCCATCCATCCGTCCGTCCGTCTATCCATCCGTCCGTCCATCCATCCGTCCATCCGTCCATCCATCCATCCATCCATCCATCCATCCATCCGTCCGTCCGTCCATCCATCCATCCGTTCGTCCACATATTCATCTGTCCATCCATCCATCCATCCATCCATCCATCCATCCATCCATCCATCCATCCAACTGTGTGTCTGTATTCAGGATGTTTGGTCGTATGAGGCGATATTCTCCTATTTCAAAAGCAAATTACCCGCTCTCCCCCCGCTCTCAAACATTTGCCCGTGGGGCATCAATCTCACCTGAAACTGCAAAAAGATGGGGGGCCAATAGATCTCCAGGTGAGAAGACTAGCCACTTTCCTCTTACCTACAGGCCCCTTCCCCTCTCCCACAACCCCCTCCCCACTCCATAAAAGAACAATACTTCCTGTTTCTGGTACATCTTCAGATAAAACAACGACAACTTATAAAACTATTTAACCTCAAAAGAGCGTTGCTTGCCTAGTGTGACAGTTTACAACTAGGCTGCGATATCTGCCACTTTCGGCTCGAGACATCTGTCATCGGCATGGTGTAATTTTAGGACCGGGTCCGCCTTCCTATTTCAGCCCCTGCGTACTCGATCAGATCTCTGTTTATTAAAAGCGCAATCAGTCAGTGCATTGTAGACACATGTTTCGTTCCGTCTGAGTGCAATTTCTGCGCCCCTATTCACTCATGCGCCCCCATCATCTCAACAGCACCATCAAACTCTCCGTCTGTTTTTTTCCCAGTTTCCCTGCATTTCTGTTGAAACTATTAGCATAAAAAGGGACGAGTCAGAAAGTAATCGCAAATCAAGTGACAGTATCATTGAAAATTATATGAAAAGAATCGAGGGCGAGTAAAATAAATTCCTTCTCATACATGTATTTTTTCAGTGCTTACTTCCCTTGATTTGCGGTTACTTCTTGACTCGCCCTCGTCGTGCGCAATTACGGTTATCATTTACAACTACACGTTGGAGCTAACTTTCCTTTTCCTAAAAGTAATCGAGAATTACAATTTCTGTGGGGGGGGGGGGAAGAAAGTAATCGATTGTCATTACCCAGAATTCCAACACAATTAAATATGAAAAATCGTTTTTTTTTTTCGTTCGCTCTTTGTTTCCAGTTTCACTTGGTATTTTTTCTTATAAAACTAGCAAATTATCTGTATGCTTTCTCGGATAAGTTAAAGTCTTTTATATCTGTACACTGCTATGTTCAATTTCCAGGTCTATTAATTTCCATCTTTGAAGTTCTAAAGTCGAACGCACACGGTTTCTAGTTCGCTCGGTCTGCGATCGTTAAATGTTAGCTTGATTTTTTATTTTCATTTTTTTTTTTTTAGAAACTCCAGTTTAAGAGTTGCTCCCAGAGTGACTGGAGTTCATTTTTTGGATGTAATTTCATGAAGTGAAAGGTGACGTTTCAAAGTAATGTTTAGCTGTTTTCTTTGATGTTTTCATGGTTAGAATAAAGAACAAAAAATTAATTTCGTTTTCGATTTTAGCGTAGTTCTTGAATGAATGTAAACCGAGTTTTTGTAAAGCGGGTACGCTTAAATTTTCATTCTACCCATGTCTTGGATTCTGTTACATCAGTGGTTCTCATGCACCGCGCTCCCCACCCCACGGGAGAGAGAGAGGGGGTGGGTTAGTGGGCTGGGGGTGTGGAGGGGGAATGAGAAGATCTAAGAGGAGGGAGTCACACGAATGAACCTGAACTAAAAAAAAATTTTTTCGGAGCGCTATGGATATAGGCTATGTTTGTCTTGTTTTGTCTTGTCGTGTCTTGTCTTGTTTTGTCTTGTCTTTTTTGTCTTGTCTTGTTTTGTCTTGTTTTGTCTTGTCTTGTCTTGTTTTGTCTTGTCTTGTTTTGTCTTGTCTTGTTTTGTCTTGCCTTGTTTTGTCTTGTCATGTTTTGTCTTGTCTAGGTCTTGTCTTGTCTTCTCTTGTGCAATCTCCCTGTAACTGCGAGCTGGTGTTCTGTGCAGCCGATGCTGTGAAGGTGTTGAGGTCCAACATCGCATGGGCGTGGGAGCGGGTTATGGCAGCTGCTTCTGTCTTCAGACCCAGAGTACAGCTAAAACGCAGGTGGTATGCAATACTTCTTTAGCTGACTCCACCACCATGGGGGACTATGGCGCTTCTTGCCTCGTTAGCCAGGCTAGGGCTGTTAATGGAGGTACCAACCAAGAGTTGGGACAAGGTCTTGGTCAGGTATGGTTCGCTAACCCTTCACGCTTAGATGCCAGCTATTGGTCGCTGAGTGCCCAATCGGACACCGTCTTCACCGCTGTGTTAGGCGTAGATGGGTGACTAGGCCTGTCGTAGCTGTTCAGGCCTTACTTGTTACACGATTCAACCACGTGACGATATGGACTTTGGTCATTTGGTCATGTGACTGATGCATTATTGAACTTAGTTACGAGAAGAGTTGCCTTTTTTTTCTTTTAACTTTCAGACAAATTAATTTTATATCCAACCTGCACTTTTCCTGTAAAAATCTACTATCAGTTTAAAAAAAAAGAACATATAGCAAAGATTTGTTCTATAGCAAAAATTTGTTCCATAATGGTAAAAAAAAAAAGGTAAAGGTAATCCTGTTATGCCTTAGAGGCATATAGGGATATGGTGTTAGTGCCCATTTTTTTCCCATATAATGGCAGACCATCAATAGATTTATTGATCTTTGCCCGAAACCTGCATGATCTTGCAAATCAAATTTGTCACGAACGACAAACCTCGTCCAGAACAAAATGCTTAAAAAACTGAAGCGGTTTACTCGTAAATCGTGTACAGAAACGTAATCAACGCTCTCTAAACTAGTTAACATTTTAACAGTTTATGAAAAAAAAAAACCCACAGAAGTTAAATTTGCATATAGCTCTAAACGTAGAGAGAGAGAGAGAGAGAGAGAGAGAGAGAGAGAGAGAGAGTGGCAGGCCCCATGAAGTCGTTTTATATCTCCAGGCAAGAGTATTTATAAACTTTTTTTAAAAAGTGATTTTCTACACGAAGAGAGTCATGAACTTGTGAGCGTGGTTAAACCTAACCTACGTCGATGCATTTAATTACAAAGTTGTTCACAGCTTCCATTTTACAATTTCTGACAGTTGTCACGCACGCGTTATAAGAGTTAACAAACCAAAAAAAAAAAAAATTGTTAGCCAGACGGGGCGGGGAATTTGAGTCATTTGTCAGTCATAAATTGGCGAACAGCATGCGAGTCCATCATTCATAATATGGCAGGAGTTCTGATAAAGGAATATTCAGATCCCTTCAGGATATAGGGATCAAAATTATTGGGGTATGGTACTCAATGTATGAACAATTTCGATGACTGAAAACTTGTTTTTTTTTTTTTTAGACTAGAATACTCTTGTGTTTTCAACTGTTGTGTTGTTTGCTATCCAGGAAAATAATGGATGTTACTGATTTTGGTTCATACTGATACCTTAGTGATGGTGGTGGTGATGATGATGGTGATGATGATGGCGATGATTCTTCGGTTTTGTGAAAGGGGGAGGGGGGATGTTGGAATATGCTGTACAGTTCTTTGGGCGATCTTTAATCGTTAAAAAGGGGTTAAGAAGACCTGCATTGCGATATCAGTATAATCTATACAGTCACTGAAATGTAGCTTGCTGGTAAGAGAATATTTTATCTTACTTTTATCTTATCTTGTTCTGTCTTATATTGTCCTGTCTTGTTCTGTCTTGTTTGTCTTGTTCTGACTTGTCCAGTCATGTTCTGGCTTCTTTGTCTTGTCTTGTCCTGTCTTGTCTGTCTTGTCTTGTCCTGTCTTGTCTTGTTCTGTCTTGTCCTGTCTTGTTTATCTTGTTCTGTCTTGTCCTGTCTTGTCTTATCCTGTTTTGTCTAGTCCTGTCTTGTCTTGTCTCGTCATGTCTTATATTGTCCTGTATTGTCTTGTCTTGTTTGTTTGTCTTGTCTTATCATGTACTGTTTTGTTCTGTCTTGTCTTGTTTGTCTTATCATGTCCTGTCTTGTTCTGTCTTGTTTGTCTTGTCCTGTCTTGTTTATCTTGTTCTGTATTGTTCTGTCTTGTCTTATCCTGTTTTGTCTAGTCCTGTATTGTCTTGTCTCGTCCTGTCTTATATTGTCCTGTATTGTCCTGTATTGTTTGTTTGTCTTGTCTTATCATGTATTGTTTTGTTCTGTCTTGTCTTGTTTGTCTTATCATGTCTTGTCTTGTCTCGTTCTGTCTTGCATTATTCTGTCTTATGTTGTCTTGTCTTGACCTGTTTTGTTTGTCTTCTCCTGTCCTGCCTTATCTTGTTCTGTCACACTGTTTTGTCTTTTCATTTACTGTCTTGTCTTGTCCTGTCTTTTCTTGTTATGTCTCATACACCTTTCAATGTTGAGGAGACAAATAAACGTCTTGATAGTGCTCGCATAGGCTTAATATAATACGATATTAAAGGTTTCTGTAATTTCATCCTTTCATTGGTCTCTCCCACTGTTTTCTACAATTCTTAATGTGAATGTTTTCTGTGCTATACTGTCTGGTAGAAGTCATGTAACGTGGACAAACCATTTGACTTGTTGTTTCTGTGGTATACTGTCTGGTGGTAGTGTTACGTGGACAAACCATTTGACTTGTTGTTTCTGTGCTATACTGTCTGGTGGTAGTGTTACGTGGACAAACCATTTGACTTATTATTTCTGTGCTATACTGTCTGGTGGTAGTGTTACGTGGACAAACCATTTGACTTGTTGTTTCTGTGGTATACTGTCTGGTGGTAGTGTTACGTGGACAAACCATTTGACTTGTTGTTTCTGTGGTATACTGTCTGGTGGTAGTGTTACGTGGACAAACCATTTGAATTTATTGTTTCTGGATTTATAGGGATACTGGTATTACTCCAACCTTTGCACTGAAGTTATCATTTCTGCTGTGGTCTCTTCTTGTCACATTAATATTCTCATCGATCATCTCTTTTCTGCTGTGATGATTTTACTTTTAGTTTTTGACAGCCAGGGTACCTACTTACTGCATATGTTACACATGAACGGAACAGTACAGATTCCCAGCAGAGAACTTGAGGACAAGAAACATCTATCTGTAGCGTTATATTGCAGCTCGCTAAGAGTCTTCATACAGGCAGCAATTCAGTTAATTAGCTACAAAGTCATCATCATCATCATCATATAGGCAGCACTTCAGTTAATTAGCTACAAAGTTATCATCATCATCATCATCATCATCATCATCATCATCATCATCATCATCATCATCATTATTATCATCATCATCATCATCATCATATAGGCAGCACTTCAGTTAATTAGCTACAAAGTCGTCATCATCATCATCATCATCATCATCATCATCATCATCATCATCTTGATATAGGCAGCAATTCAGTTAATTAGCTACAAAGTCATCATCATCATCATCATCATCATCATCATCATCATCTTGATATAGGCAGCAATTCAATTAATTAGCTACAAAGTAGTCATCATCATCATCATGATATATAGGCAGCAATTCAGTTAATTAGCTACAAAGTCATCATCATCATCATCATCATCATCTTGATATAGCTAGCAATTCAGTTAATTAACTACAAATTCATCATCATCATCATCATCATCATCATCATCATCTTGATATAGGTAGCAATTCAGTTAATTAGCTACAAAGTCATCATCATCATCACCATCTTGATATAGGAAGCAATTCAGTTAATTAGCTACAAAGTCATCATCATCATCATCATCATCATCATCATCATCATCATCATCATCTTGATATAGGAAGCAATTCAGTTAATTACCTACAGATTCATCATCATCATCATCATCATCATCATCATCATCATCATCATCATCATCATCATCATCATCATTATCATCATCATCATCATGATATAGGCAGCAATTCAGTTAATTAGCTACAAAGTAGTCATCATCATCATCATCATCATGATCATCATGATATAGGCAGCAATTCAGTTAATGAGCTACAAAGTAGTCATCATCATCATCATCATCATCATCATATAGGCAGCAATTCAGTTAATTAGCTACAGAGTCATCATCATCATCATCATCATCTTCATATAGGTAGCATTTCAGTTAATTGGCTACAAAGTCATCATCATCATCATCATCATCATCATCAACATCTTGATATAGGCAGCAATTCAGTTAAATAGCTACAAAGTCATCATCATCATCATCATCATCATCATCATCACCACCATCATCATCATCTTTATATAGGCAGCACTTCAGTTAATTAGCTACAAAGTCGTCGTCATCATCATCATCATCTTGAGATAGGCAGCAATTCAGTTAATTAGCTACAAAGTCATCATCATCATCATCATCATCATCATCATCATCATCGTGATCATCCTGATATAGGTAGCAATTCAGTTAATTAGCTACAAAGTCGTCATCATCATCATCATCATCTTGATATAGGCAGCAATTCAGTTAATTAGCTACAAAGTCATCATCATCATCATCATCATCATCATCATCATCATCATCATCATCTTGATATAGGCAGTAATTCAGTTAATTAGCTACAAAGTCGTCGTTATCATCATCATCATCATCTTGATATAGGCAGCAATTCAGTTAATTAGCTACAAAGTCATCATCATCATCATCATCATCATCATCATCATCTTGATATAGGCAGCAATTCAGTTAATTAGCTACAAAGTCATCATCATCATCATCATCATCATCTTGATATAGGCAGCAATTCAGTTAATTAGCTACAAAGTAGTCATCGTCGTCATCATCATCATCATCATCATCATCATCATCATCATCATCTTCATATAGCCAGCACTTCAGTTAATTAGTTACAAAGTCGTCGTCATCATCATCATAAACTTGATATAGGTAGCAATTCAGTTAATTAGTTACAAAGTCATCATCATCATCATCATCATCATTATCATCATCTTCATATAGGCAGCACTTCAGTTAATTAGCTACAAAGTCATCATCATCATCATCATCATCTTGATATAGGCAGCACTTCAGTTAATTAGCTACAAATTCATCATCATCATCATCATTATCATCATCTTGATATAGGCAGCAATTCAGTTAATTAGCTACAAATTCATCATCATCATCATCATCTTGATATAGGCAGCAATTCATTTAATTAGCTACAAAGTCGTCGTCGTCATCATCATCATCATCATTATCATCATCATCATCATCAGCATCACCATCATCATCATCATCTTCATATAGGCAGCACTTCAGTTAATTAGCTACAAAGTCATCATCATCATCATCATCATTTTGATATAGGCAGCAATTCAGTTAATTAGCTACAAATTCATCATCATCATCATCATTATCATCATCTTGATATAGGCAGCAATTCAGTTAATTAGCTACAAATTCATCATCATCATCATCATCTTGATATAGGCAGCAATTCATTTAATTAGCTACAAAGTCGTCGTCGTCATCATCATCATCATCATTATCATCATCATCATCATCAGCATCACCATCATCATCATCATCTTCATATAGGCAGTACTTCCTTTAATTAGTTACAAAGTCGTCGTCATCATCATCATAAACTTGATATAGGCAGCAATTCAGTTAATTAGCTACAAAGTCATCATCATCATCATCATCATCATCATCATCATCATCATCATCATCATCATCATCATCATCATCATCTTCATATAGGCAGCACTTCAGTTAATTAGCTACAAAGTCATCATCATCATCATCATCATCTTGATATAGGCAGCACTTCAGTTAATTAGCTACAAAGTCGTCGTCATCATCATCATCATCATCATCTTGATATAGGCAGCAATTCAGTTAATTAGCTACAAAATCGTCGTCGTCATCATCATCATCATCATCATCATCATCCTCTTCATATAGGCAGCACTTCAGTTAATTAGCTGCAAATTCGTCGTCATCATCATCATAAACTTGATATAGGCAGCAATTCAGTTAATTAGCTACAAAGTCATCATCATCATCATCATCATCTTGATATAGGCAGCACTTCAGTTAATTAACTACAAAGTCATCATCATCATCATCTTGATATAGGCAGCAATTCAGTTAATTAGCTACAAAGTCGTCGTCATCATCATCATCATCATCATCATCATCTTGATATAGGCAGCAATTCAGTTAATTAGCTACAAAGTCGTCGTCATCATCATCATCATCATTATCGTGATATTGGCAGCAATTCAGTTAATTAGCTACAAAGTCATCATCATCATCATCATCATCTCATCATCATCATCATCATCATCTTGATATAGCTAGCAATTCAGTTAATTAGCTACAAAGTCATCATCATCATCGTCATCATCATCTTGATATAGGCAGCAATTCAGTTAATTAGCTACAAAGTCATCATCATCATCATCATCATGTGCCTTCTCCAGAACGAAGGTTGGTGGTAGTGAATCTCCAGCTCCCTCGCCTTGATGGTGCCACTCAGCCAGGCTGCATCCTGTCCATTCTCTTCCGTTATCTCCCCATCTCCATCTCTCTCTTCCTCTTGCTCTTTTCCCCTCCCACCTCTCCTTCTAGTATGGTCTTGAGTATGCTGTTATGGTCTTTTGATAGGACCAAAGTATTTTGTTTTGTTGATCCTTACTTCTTCGAGAAGCTCAGTTGTACTTGTAGTTGTTCTAATACTTGTACATTTGTTCTGTTCATTTTCCATGATACTGTAACAGTAGTAGTAAACTGATGACAACTGACAAAACAAACAAGGCAGCTGAAATATATATCAATGAGGAAAAACTGGAAAAAGTGAAGAGTTTTGGATATCTTGGATCACTACTAACTAATAGTGGAGATACAATGAGGGAAATTAAAAGGAGGACATCTATCGCTCTTCAGAAAGTAAAACAAATAAAGAATCTGTGGAGAGGAGCAGACAGAACCACAAAAATAAGATTTTTAAGGGCATGCATCTTTCCCACCGCAACATATGCCTGTGAGACCTGGGCACTTAATAAAACAACTGAGAAACACATAAATGCCTTTGAATGTAAATGGTACAGGAGAATTCTTCAGATATCATGGACACAAAAAAGAACAAATATATCCATACTACAAGAACTTAATATTGAAGAAGGCTGGCTAGTAAAGAAGATTAAAGAGATAAAACTTAAATATTTTGGACACATTAAACGTCATGATAATTTAGAAAAGACCGTATTGGAAGGATACATAATTGGGAAAAAGAAAAAGAAGAAGACCAAAACGAAGATGGCTGCAAGACATCGTTGATGATCTGCAAATGGATGCAGCAGCAGCAGGTCATCTTGCTCACAACCGAGAGGCCTTCAGGAGTGCTGTTAGGGAGGCAAAGTTCCGCAAGGGACATGCAAATGAATGAATGACTATAACAGTATATTGGAAAATGTACTGTTACGGTGGTTGGATTATCATAAAATAGATATATTCCGGGGTATTTTTAATATTTTGACCATTTGGTTTAAAGCCCTTGGTATTTTTATTGTTGTATAAGAGTGCAATTAAAAGGTCAGGATTTAGACGTTAAACTCCTCGGGATTTTTTATGAACTTAGCCTTGACATGTTTGTAACAGAAAAAGTTGTTTTCGGGATGAAGGTCGTAAACAGGTAGAATCGCGGGCTGAGTGATTCTCGGGATAGAAACTTCGGGAAGATTTAGGAATAGGAATTGTGGTTGATATTTAAGGACCAAACTCTTACGTAGAAAAAAGGTTTTAGGATTAGGTTTAGATTGACTGGTAGCTCGAGAGGCATTATGATTGTAAATTCATTGTGTAGAGGTTGACTGAGAAGGATGTTTCAGATAGGATGCTAGGATGTGAACTGTTAGTTTCTTTTCTTCCTCATGGATTCAGAGTGTAAATTTTTTATGCAGCTACGAGTTGTTAGAAATAGT